>CABFVX010001407.1:3141-153373 GCA_902151425.1 Timema shepardi | reverse complement strand
TGAAGCCATATTATAAAGCTTGAAAATGGGAGGTGAGATTTATAAATATTTTTTTTTTTTTACTTTATGTTGTATGACATGAAACGTTGTATAGCATCGGCTCATCAATTTTGGTATTTCCGACTTGCTTGGCATCTTTATTGCTGTATTGTACATAGTGAGGGAATCACATAAAAGATTGTCAATTCTATAGACACAGAGGGTGGGACTTCCTTTACCTAAGGCCCTGTGCAACCGCACAAGTCACTCACACTAAAGGCCATTCGTCATCACTAGTGACACTGGTTTATTTAGAGTTTATAAGAAATCTAAGAAAGAACAAACTAAAATACGATGGACAATAATCTGGAAAAAACAAAAGAAAAATATAAAAATACAAATTCAATTTTTTTTTAATTTAACTAGATGAGGTGGGAAAAGGGAGCTAGGCATAATGATAAATATATATTAATTTTAAAACCATTAACAGGAAATAAAAACATTTTTTCTAAAATCAATTTAAAACAAAATAAAGAAAAACATGTTTAGGAACATTAGAACAAACTAACAACAAACTTTAAACAAAAAATTTTCAAGTTTTGAAATAATAAAGGAGAGCTACTACTAACAAAAATATTTTAGTCTTCGAAAAAGGAATAAAGGAAAATTTTTAAGCAAAATCTAAAATGCACCAAGAACAAATTATTGATTGCAAAGTGTGTGTGTGGCATGGAGGGAGGTTGGGCAAAAGTGATGGAGTTGCCATAAGGATGCCAAACCACAATCCTAGTGTAAATAAGTCATTGCCACCACGAAGTGTGCGTATTTTTTAGGAGAACCATCCGAAAAAAACGAATAACAAATGGATGCAATCATAAAAACATGGATTTTTAAAAGTAGGGGGAAGGGGGGGTTAACTTTATGGACGTCCAATGTAAACATACAAATTATGGAGGTATAGAAAGGGGACAAAAGATTATTTTCAGAACAATCAGGAAAAAACGAAGAACAAACGATCGCAATCATATATATATTAAAGTTTTTAGGAGGAGAAGGAGGAGGTAACTTTACGAACTTACAAAGTAAACATATCATTTGTCAGGGTATCAAAACAGAAAAATAAATTTATTTTTGCGGAACAATCTGACACAAACTAATAAAAAATTATTGTAATCATAAACACATTGATTTTTAAAACGGGCAGAAGGCTTAATTCACGGGCGTCCATTGTAAATATGTCATTTGTGGGCGTATCAAAACGGGACAAAAAAAAGTAACTATTGAACAATCTCGAAAGAATGAGGAACAAGCGATCGCAATCATAAAAATATCACCTTCCAAAAATGGGGTGGGAGTGTGGACTACCGTTAGCCCTTCAATTTAAACGTATCATTTGTGGGCCTATAAAAACGGAACAAACGAAAATTTTTGCGGAACAAACGAAGAACAAACGATTGCAATCATAAAAACTTGAATTTTTAAAAGTGGCGGGGCTACCGTGAAGTTGGCCCCTTACTAGTAAACAAAGCGCCACAAGTTCACGTCCCATTTGTGCAAGAACGAATGCAGAACAAACGAAACTTTTTGCGGAACAAACGAAGAACAAACGATTGCGGTTATAAAAACTTGAATTTTTACAAGTGGGGGGCTACCGTGAAGTTGGCCCCCCCAATGTAAACATATCATTTGTGGGCCTATCAAAACGGAACAAACGAAAATTTTTGCGGAACAATCCGGAACAAACGAAGAACAAACGATTGCAATAATAAAAAATTGAATTTATAAAAGTTAGGGGGGCAACTTCACGGACGTCTCCTGCCACACAACTCAATGTTTTATTGCGAATTACTCGACTTGATTTTAATATAATTAAAAGCTCTTCCCTATTAAGGCACCTGTATCTATTACATAATATACATCACCACATTAAATTATGCAATTACAAGAATTTCTCATAGTAAGTCAAATAAGTTATAATATTGGTAATCAAATTTAACAATGTTTATTGTGCTACTTATTTGGCACAAATTACATAAATTTTCAGTATAAACTATTTAATAACTTTTTTGTTTTCTTTTTTTTCAATTGTATGAAACTTATTAAAACGCATACTTTTGTATTGACTGTACATTAGTCAGGCAACATGAAACCCAGATGAAACTTGAAGATTAGGTATTTGTATGTCAATTGCCAATATCAGTGCAGACAGGAAGAGCTGATGTTAGGCCTTTAAGTATCGAATTCCATTGTAAGCCGCCAAACTCCAGTGTAATTAGTTTTCCTTCCAAGCTCCAAAAGATTGTCATGGGACTATTCGAGTAAATACCCAGTAGGTACTCAGAAATACTCAATACTCGATTGTACTCTCATACTCGGATGACAGATTATTACTTAGTAGCTTTGACTGTGGTTGCAACAAATTGTGAAAGTGAAAAATATCGGTCCATCAAGACACTGGGAATGCCAGTCACTGAAAACTCACTGGTATAAATCACTGATATTTTAACAGTCATTACAGTCACTGATATCGTAATATCACTGTTTAGCCCATCTCTAATAGGAGATACTTCAACCTTATTTTAGTTATTTTTATAAATACGGCAATCGCTATTGTATGCAAATATCGATCGATTCAAACTTTACAACAGTGAACGGTCATTGCGTTTTCTACTTTTTGATTTTAATAATGTTTTAAAAGTGATGGTGACCCGGCGGTATAGGGGTAAGGTGTCAGATATCTGTACTGGAGATCCGGGGTTCGATCCTCGGTCCTGGCACAGACTTATCTGAGTGCCAAACCCTTCCTTCACCTCTGACAAGACGTGTATTAATCACACATTGTGAATGTGTGGAATTCCAGGCATCCAACGTGGTTCAGCTTCCACGTTAAACTGTATATCTTCCATTTCATCCTACAATCACCCTACCATTACACATTAGCGTGAGTTCGTATAACCTAAACGGTTAGTAAGACGTGGTGCAACTACTACTACTACTACTACTACTACTACTACTACTAATAATAATAATAATAATAATAATACAAATTTAATAATGATAGTATTTTGTTAATAATAAAATGTTTTAAGTGTTAAATGTATCATGTTGTACTATAAATATAAGTGTTGTGCTCCTGAATGTCTAAATATAAAATCTATTAGACACAGATTTCCAAATAAAAATCAAACAAAATTCTCCATTTGAAATACACTTATCTGTAACCCAAAACTTGAAAATTTGGACAGTGAAATTATTCGTACTAAATTTACCATTTGCAATGAGCATTTTAAAGATGAATGTTTTAGTCTAGGGACTAAACAGCTGAATGCACATTCCATCCTATCTTTGAAATTGCAAGGTGGGGTCTACTATAGTATTTTGTATCAGCCACTTTATAAAGTAAAACGGTGAAAATTTTTTTATCGAAAGTATACTGCATTCATTTCAGTGACAATTGATTTAATTGATTTTGTTATTGTAATTAAATGTTAATTCTCAACATTTAAATAAATCAAATTAGGTTAACTTCAATTAACTTTTGAATCTAAATGATAGGTCCTATACACTAGAGCAGTGTTTTTCAACCTTCTTGAATATGCGACCACTTTGCAAGTAAAAAAATTCTGGCGACCCCCTGTACGTAATAAAATTATATCAGTGATTTCAAATAATATGTATTTGGCGCTGTTGGGCGGGGAGGGGGGGAGTGCGCACGCAGGCTGGTTGAAGGTAAATGGTCAGCGGCCGCATAGGGACAGTCGTATGTCAGTTTTCAGAGTACACCAGCGTGTACGGTCGTAATGGAGAAGTTTCTAAAAGATCTGCCCAGACCTCCACGTCTAGTACAAGTGGCAGTAGCGGAAGCAAGTCAAAATCGAAAAAAAATAGGCTTTTTGACAATTATTTGAAATATGATTTCACTGTCATGAATAATAAACCTCAATGTGTAATTTGCGGTGAAGTTTTATCACGTGAGAGTATGAAGCCATCAAAGCTTATGCGTCACCTCTCAACTAAAAATAACAAGGATGCTGATAAACCGTTACATTTATTCAAACGGAAGCTGAAAACCTTTAACCATCAGCAAACTACTATGATTCAGGTAATAAACTAGTATTATTTGTTGTTTAAAAATAATATTATGTGAGGCCTTTCATAAGAAACCTAGCAATCTCCATTTTTTAAATTTATTAATTATTCAGGAAAATGAAAAAAATTGCCATTCCAATAAATTCACAGACGTTTGTTGTTAAGGTTTTGAGAAATAATTATTATCATTTTCCATTCGAAATTCCATACAAATCTAAAGATTAAGATTTTTAAATATTACCCAAAGAATTAATCTAACTTTAATATCCACCTAGTTTTTCATTAAATACATCTACAATAATTAAAAATTCTAATACATATTGATATAATAGTAAATTTCATATTAAAGCTATAATTTTTAAAATCTTAATTTAGGTATCCAATGTCAATGAGAAAGAGTTATTAGCAAACTACTGAGTCGCATACTGAGTCGATAATGCTGGGAAGCCGCATACAGTAGACGAAAATCTTATTATGCCAGCAGCCCCAAATATGGTTGAGATTATGCTAGGTAAGCGGGAGGCAAACAAGCTAAAAAGCATACCACTTTCTGATAATAATATTGAACGCAGAATAAATGATATGGCCGGTGATTTTCAAGAACAATTAGTCGAAAAATTCAAAGAAGAGCCCACATTTTCCCCTGCAGTTTGATGAGTTGACTGATGTTGCATATTGTGCACAACTTGTGGTATTTGTGCGCTTTGAAGCAGATGAGAGTATCAATGAAGACATTTTATTTTGAAAAGCTCTTCCTGTGAACACTATTGGCTAGTGTTTATACAACACGTTTTTATAAAACACTCGTGACTACGATATTGATTGGACAAAATGTATCGCTATTTGTAGCGATGGTGCTAAGTCTATGACTGGCAGTCAAAGCGGGCTCTTTGTGAAATTAAAATCAATAATACCAAATGTTTAATAGGAGGTGATAAAAGTTATTAGCTCTATTAATGGTAAAGCTTTTCAAACACGACTGTTATGAATCATTTGTGAAGACATGGGTTCTCTCCATACAAATCTCCTTAACCATACAGATGTCAGATGGCTATCAAAAGGAAATGTATCTCAATGAGTTCTGGAACTAGAAGCTGAATTGTTATTGTTCTTACAAGATCATAAATCTGAATATGCGAATTACTTTTGTGCTCCTGTTTGGCTGTTAAAATTAGCATTTCTCGCTGATCTTTTTAACCACCTATTTTAAACAAGAGCATCCAAGGGAAATAAGAAAATATTTTAACGGCCAAGGATAAAGTCAAAGGATTCCTCACATAACTTCATTTGTGGTCAACGTCTTTACAAAAATTAATGGATGATTTTTTCCCTTGCGTTCAGAAAATTGTTGAGGAAATTGCTACGGACCAATCGTTAGTAGTAAGTTCTCAAATTCCTTGCATGATTTGGAAAAAAAAATTAAGTGACTTTCCAGAACTGAACTCTAACGCTGACAATGGGCATAGATGGATACAAAATCCTTTTTTTGGATATGTCAGTACAACTGGCTGATCTGACCACGAATAAGAAAGAAAATCTTATAGATGTTGCAACTGACGGCATGCTTAAAATGTAATTTAACTCGGAAAAGATTGACGTATTCTGGATGAAGAGAAAAGAAGAATATCCAGAGCTTCAAGGGATGCTTTGAGATTATTAGTGCAATTCGCCACTTCCTACCCATGTGAACTAACTTTCTCTTCAATGGTGAACATAAAAGCTAAGAAGAGAAAAATATACTCCAATCAGAACATGATTTGATCATTTGCGTCTCAAAAAGAGAACCAAACTCCAATCAGAACATGATTTGATCATTTGCGTCTCAAAAAGAGAACCAAGATTTGACAAATTATTAAAAAATAGACAGGCACAGCATTCTCACTGAAATTATTGTTGTATCTTTAATGCAGTGTAGATTGTAGAATCTATATTTAAAAATAAACTTTTCTCTGAAATTGTAATTTTATTTTATTGTAGGACTTACACTTGCTTTTTATTTTAGTTGGCTTGCGACAGCGACCCCCTCATAAAGCCTTTGCGACCCCCCTGGGGGTCGCAACCCACAGGTTGAAAAATACTTCCCTAGAGTAATTAATCCGCTTTAGAAGAAAAATATTGGTTCATGAAAAGGCCCCAACACAGAATCTGTCCGTAGTCCGTAAGAAAGTTATGCGAAAGTATCTGATTGCTCTGGATACAAGAGTATATATCCGTAATTGTGTAGAAGTTGGTCAACTTTAACTTTCTAAGGGGTAAGGACTAGGTTTTTCAGAGTACACAACTGAGTAAATATGTGTTACCACATTTAAATAAAAGCACCAATGGCAGTGAAAGTATACTAGATCATTGGGTGTCATTCTTATCAGACAAAAAAAGGGTCAGACATCTATATTCTAAGACAAAACAATAATTTAGAAAATATTTGCACTAATCACCTATTTCACAGTATATTGTTCCGCCATAATCTAAGGCCTAAGGATTTCCCGAAAAGCTTGAATTTTGGAGGAAATTTAAATGTCCAACCACTTGATCAATAATGTGTTCCTCAATTAACTACAAAAGGTCTAATCCCCTGCAAAAGCATATTAACTTTGCCCAATCTAAGCCTTATTAAGTGAGTGTGTATGTTCCAGTTGACGGACCAACAAATTATTTCTTGTTATTAACTATATTATGCAAGTACGGCAGCGACATATACGTCCAACTTTGCAAACCAAAAAATACTTTTCAGCAGTCAGTAAAAAAAAAAAAATGTTCTCCAAATAGCCCACTCAAATTATAGATTTTCAGAACTGCCAACTTTATAAAAAGCCTAATATAAATGTATATATATATATATATGTGTGTATATACGTATATATATATACATACATATATATGTATATAATTCTAAAAATAAATGTTAAATAATTGTTATATTTATAAGTTATGGAACTAACCAAATCCAACCTTCATGAAACTTCATGAAAATGTTAATTAAGTAGATAGGGCTTCTAATTAGTTTCCTGCTAAGTTGTCATGCCTGTATATAGTGGCAAGCAGTAGTACCTAACCAAGATGCCATGGATATGCTAAAGAGGCGTTTTAATCGTCTTAGGAAATAATTAATTATTTAATCTCACAATTAGAATATTCTAATGGCCGACTTTTTTTGGTGAAAGATACCATATAGGCCTAGTTTATAATGCCAATTTGTTATGTTTTTTTTAATTAGACCATCTCAAAATACTGTGTAGGCTGAATGAACGGCTGAAAGAAACAAGGTGCAGGAAGGGGGGCTGGATAGAACTAGTTTAGAATATGAATAGGTGGCGGTCAAATGTGTGTGTGGCAATGAACTTTCGAGTTCCCAATGCCATAGGGTAAGTAAGTTTGTTTTATTTATAAGCTGACTGCTTGGTGCATACACCTTGTCTCTGGATTATCTTCTTTCGAATAGTTTTATTGAACCAAGTATCTTGACTATCTAATTTGTTGGCACGTTCACATGATTATGGATATATACTCTTTGGCCGCGAATAGAATGTCTTAAGGACTGCGGAGTATGGACCCACGAATACAAACTCTGTGTTAAGGTCTTAAGCCTTCTCATAAGGTTTGCATTTTAAAGCGCTGTTTATATAACTTAAAACATAAAGTAATTATCATAACAATACAATTCATGTACACCAAATTTCTTCAAAATCGTCACATTATGTTTGATAATATTTAATGTGATTTCAACAAGGCTTAGAAACCAAAACATAAAATTTGAGAGCTAAAAAAATAAACCGGTAGTAAACTTAGACCTATGTTAAATATGTACATATTTGTGGTAGGCTAAAAAGCTATGGTCCATTTTGTTGAGCTATTAGTAAGCTAGTTTTTTTATTTCTCCCCTGAGACAAATAATATTACGTATGTAGCACATGTAGCTATCAAGGGAACCCATGTGGGATTTTGAAATAGGGGGTGGATTGGGGTCCTATCTGCCAATCAGTCTAGAGAAAATTTTAGGAAATTAGCGTTGTTTGAAAAAGGGGGGGGGGGAATTTTAGAGCACCTGAACATAATTCTGAGCTAACTATATGAATTTCAATAGCCAATTTTTGAAAAAAATCCATTTCTGAAAAACCAACAAGAAATAAAATTTTGTTATAGCTAAACCCATTTAAAATAAACACTATATTTTTCTTAAGTTTATTTAACAGAATAAAATTAAAGGAAAGTTCTATCAATAAATACAAATTGCAGATTTCCCTGGCTTTCAGAAAATTTGTGTGGAAGATTGGTTTTATCATCTTTATATTTGTTGACTCCGATAATGATGATTCAAAGTTGTTGATGGCAAGTTTCAGCCAAATCCCAAATATACTTTTTTATTTTTTCTTAAAGATAAAGATAGTACATACTCCAGAGTGACTATTTAAGGGCGCCCAAGGGTACCATATACCTAAGTCTTTTATTTGACAGTAATTTTTATACATGAGACTTAAACATTAATAAAGCAATTACATACATATTTATAAAATGATTTTAAAACTAAATTTAAAATTAATTTTTATATGATTAAAAAACACCCTGATTAAGTAAAAAGGTAATGCATCTGACAGTAAAGATGCATGTACAGTTAAGTGTCTCGGTCGGCTCTACTACATGAATATTGGGTTTTGTTTGTAATTAAAAATATTAAATTATTCTTCGTTCACCAGGAGGTACGTAGGCTGCTCCCCTGGCCAATACTGGTGCCTCCCAGTTAGGGAACCTCTGTTATAAAATGTTCTTCAGAGCGTGTTCCTAATTTGTTAACTTTCTTAAATTATAGACATAATTTTTTATTGTATTTACAGATTTTAGTATGTAACATAATATAATATAATAAAAATAAAAATGCAACACTCAATGACAACCTTTAAGAAAGTAGAAATTAGTTTAATGGGTATTGGGTTTTTCTATATTTTATTGGTGCCACTCAATCAATTTAAATTTCAAAACAATATATTCCTTTTAAAAGTTAAAGCTGTATTTCATACAGATTTAATTTAAAGCCTTACAAATCTTAGTATTCATACCATATATTTAATTTTACAGTTAATTCATAGTATTTTAATTACTTGGTAGCTAGCTATATGGAATAGGAACTCGATAGTGCATTGCTGCACTTACATATTATGCCAACTATCTCTAACTTGAGCTAGCTCTATCCAGTCTCGCTCATAACCTCCTCTCTCTTTCAGGTTCATTCTAATGTTATCTTCCCGTCTGCCCTAGGTCTTCCTATTAGGTCTGATGCAATAGCTCAGTCGGTAGCATGTCTGCCTGCTGAGCTAAGGGCCTTGGGTTTAATTACCGGCATGGCCGATACATTTATCATTGGTGAAGTGTAGGTACACCCTTTCATAGTAAATACATTAACGGCCGAGGATTAGGTGGTGTGACTGTTATAGATTTGAGATGGTATATAAGTTGTGTGTGCTGATATAATCAGCTGGTTCAGAAAGGCATCATCATCATCATCATCAAAATTTCCCAGCCTGTGTCCGGGTTCACTTAGTAAAATGCCAGCATCTTCCTCTCTCTTTCTCTCCCCACCATTCTATATAGATGGGATAGCGATGTGCAATACAAGGAGGATACCTAGTGGGCCACGCTTAGTCTCTCCTACTTATTCCTGTCCTCACGCCCAAAGTTCTGAGCCAGGTTTTGAGTAGTCTCGTGGAGTTTGGGTAGCACCCCAGTGGAAACCAGGTCAGGTGCAGACGTGCAACATGAGGCAGGGCTATAACAAATAATCTTGAAACATGGCCTGGCCAGTTGGCTCCCAGCTTTGTGGGCTGGGAGTGTGAGGGTGTTACAATAAACCCTACTGGATTAATTTGATAATGTTACAAACAAAGTGAAATTTAAATGGAAAAATCATTTGTTTAACAATAAATACATTTATTAAAAACAGAAATAATAAGAATTAGGTTTACAATAATGTTACAAGATCATAAGTTGGAAGCTTGTTGCAAATAATAAGACTTCGTTGAATTTGATGGTCTTGATGTAGCTACAAGGGCTGATCAGGCGCCAGGCTACAGGTAGAAGTTTTCTAAGGAGAAAACCATTAAGTAGTAATTAACAAAAGGTATCGAACAAGATATACATATAAATTTTAGTCAGTTTGCTTGACTGGGTTTTAAGATAATATCCTTTTAAACCAATATTGGATAATGATAAACAATAGAAAGATATGTAGATAACCGAGGTCGATGGCTAATAAACAGGTTTCAACAAATTAGTAGTATGGCTGGTCTTTTTCCCTTCCTGTACTGTCAGAGCATTCAATAGTACAAACAATTCTAATTGCAATTACACTAAGAGCAACACAAAAAACAATAGGAGCCAAAAAAGGGCAAAGAAAAACTGTATTATTTCCGTGGACCCCCATTATCACTCAAGTGGATTTCCACGGGTTGCACACCGAAACTAATACCGCACATGGAGCGTGACTACTTGACCAACTAAAAATATAGATTCCCATTAATACAACTGTGATTTGGAAAACAAGACTGACAGCCTGGTAGTAGCCATCCAAATATCAAACAGATGCACATGACGTCCAGGTCATCATGATAACCATTGGCTTAAAATAAATAAATGGAACCTGTGGAGGTTAGTAAGTCTATGACTAAGAAATTACTACTTTCAAAGCCAAGTCTCATAAAAAAAGGAGAATTGTCCTTTAAACTGCATGACATGATATATAACGAATTAAACAAACCATTTCCATCTTGAAGCCAACAAGACTTGAAATGAAATAACTGTCCATTCGACTAACAAAAATTTGGCTTTGACTATAAACACAGAACATATAAAATATGAATATGTATAGATAGACATTGTCTAGTTTTTTGAACAAAAACTAGTCTCCAAGCAATAAGGACTTGACGTTTTCCAGGATACTTAAGTGATCGAAGTATGACCTCCTGGCCAAGGTGGTGGTGGATCTGGCGGCCCTTACTTCATGGTCGTCATTTTCTTCGTAGCTTGACGGTGTAGAAGTTCCTCCTTTGACGCTGGGTTGTAGTAGAATGGGTATAATGTGAACCTGAGAGCAGCCCTATATATACACTCTAAAATCTGACAAGAACGGAACAAAACCGAAAGGGTGATAAACTCAGAAATATAGAAAAGAGAGAGATGAATGAAAGCGGAGGGAAAGAAAAAAACGTGGAAAGATATGCTTTCAGGAAAGCGGGAAAACATGGTTCCTTGGATTGCCGCTAGTCTTCTCGAACGGGAAGTGGGTCGTTTCCAGGCTTCACTTCTTTTTTAGTCAGGTCTTGTGAATGAAAGTACGTGTGACTACAGTTAAGCCGCCATAATTATATAATTTTCTTGTCTAAAACGTGGTGAACAAATCCAAGAACATCTTGAAATGGTTAGTAGATACCAAATCATATTATTTTTAAATACATCTGTTTTGATTATATTCTTTAGGCTCAGCTATTATTTTTATGAGAATTTGTGATTTAGACGTCCTTTACAATTTTTGCTTGTAGGCAGCATGGCAGGTGTATGTAAATTTATCCAATATCACCTAATGGCAAAGGGTATGCGTTAAAGTATTGTATTCATAAATATGATAATGTTAATCCTATTCTTTGAAATCTGCTACAGTATTTATCAAAAGGCAATTTTTTGAACAACCACGTGTTTCAAGTTAGGGAAACACGTGATTGTATTTTACTTCTTCTAGTGAGGGAAAATAAACTTCTAGGTATATTACTTCAAAATATGTTAATATTACTTCTTTCTTTCGTAAATTATCAAAATAATGATATTTAATTGTAGCTGTCCAATTTGTCTGATTGACACGCTGCAAGGTTGGGGGACGAAGAGCTGAGTCATTGTCAGCACTTGTAGCCTCAGTGAATGAAGGCTGCCACCACAATAAGGTTTACCTGGGAACCTGTAAGCGGCCGCCCCATTACCCAGGTGTAGGTCATGACAAGCCTAGTAATCCGTGGTGGCTGAAGAACAAGAAAAACCTGAGGTTCAGAAAGAGCACATTAAATACCCTTAAAAAAAACCATTCATAAGAAATGATAAGGTGTTGCTCTAGACTGATCAATACGGTTTTTGTTTATACTAATTTCTTTTTCACTTGACACCTAGCAATATTATGCCATAAACTGTCTAGAATAATTGTGAACTTTCTAGTTACCAAATCAGTTTATCAAAATTTATTTATATTCAATGAATTTTGATAGCGTGAGTGGGCTACTGCCACTCTTAAGCATTATGCTTTACTGGTTTTATGTAAGGCAGGGAAGAAAAGCCAATATATATATTAACTAAGTATGATAGTTTTGTCACTACACATAATAACTATCCTGATTAATTTAAAAGAAATAAAAACGGCTACACATAATTTGTTAAGTCTCTCACACTATCTGAATGTTCTAGATTGGGGAGAGGTGGCATCTGCTTGAGGTTTACATCTCTGGCAAATAGACTAAAGGCGAGAAGGGGAAAACACTTTCACTTTGCTTTTCATTCTCTATAATCTAAATTAGGACAATTAAATTAGCTGCCCATCAAGCTTTGCGGATTATGTTTAAATGACTTGACATGATTTACTTGTTCATATTTGTTAGTATTATTTTAGCTTTTATATTTAATGCCACTAGCGAACTAGTTCATATTAGAAATATTGAAACAGAGCTTTGTGATCGCTTGATTTAATGATTTGTTTGACTTATTACAATTTTAATATTTTTGTAAATCTAATTTATTACAATTGGATTTTTTTTTTTGATCTAACTTTCAATAGCTAAATCATGAAGAGAAGTAGACATTCTTGTATATTAATAGGCTTAGCAATGCCATATTATAGAGTCTCTTCAAAATAGTTTATAACGTAATTACGATCGTACATAACACTCTTGGTGGGAGGAGGCACTGCCACAACCAACAATTTATTTCGGGGGGGTGGGGGGGTGTCTGCACGGTAGGAACCTGAAGGTGAACCATATTAGTAAGAAATTTAACTTTCATTTTATTAACACACTGAAAAGTTAATTATTGGGGGGGGGGGTTGAACCCTCAGCCCCCAAAATAATTAACCCCCTCTTTATGGCCCTGGTGAGTGGAGTACTTACAAAGTCTACACACAGCGCTCAATCTCCGACAAAATTACTTCACAAGAGGCCGGACACGCTCCAGGGTTAGGAGCTGAGACCCCAACTGACAATTTATTTTTATTGATCACTATTGAGATCTAGATATTAATTTTAAAAACAAAAACAATCTCATGTCAGGCAGTCTGTGAAGCCCAAATGAATGTTTGAATTCCAATAGGTGCACAGATTGTTCAACTTTGTACTTATTTTAGTTTTAAGTAGTTTTAGCAGTTAGTCACTCTTTCCCCATTCTGAGTGACTAGATGTATATAGTGACTCTTTCTTCATTCTGAATTATGTAAAATTGTAGCAATATAGCTCATTTAGTGAGAAAATACAATGGGATCAAGAAAACTGGTTTTGTCTTATTTTCATTCTTCGTTAAATGTTAATATACAGTACGAAGAGAAATTGAAATAACTATCTCAAAATGGTTACATATTACACTTTTTACTGGCTTGAAGGAAGAAACAAGAGCTCCGATCCCTATAATATTGCAAGATAATCAAAACCTTTAGGGCACGTACTACCTCAGAATGGTTATATATTACATTATTTATGTGTTCAAGGGATTCAAGGGGGTACGACAAAAGCCAAGTGTTATTTTAGTTACTATAGTATTTATTTTATCCAAATAAATAAAATTTTGCTTCAGTAGAAAGATGGAGCTAAATATTTTTCACACAGTAATAGCAATAGCTGTTAATGAATATATGTAACAAAATGAAGGCATTCATTTAAAATGTCTCTTATACCGTTATGCTCTTGAGATATATTTAAAAACTGTTGGCATCACCATGTGAAAAGAGCTGACTCGTATATTTCTACTAAGGAAATATTTTATTTATTTGATACAAACAAGTTTTGATATGAAGACAAAAAAAAAATTTCTGGACTTTTCTCAAATCCCTTACACCCCCATGGCAAATGAATGTCATGGAAATTGAGATGTTGATGCTGATAATCAGATGTTCTTAAGAAGTGAGTCTTCATCACCAATATGGCTCATATGTTTGTGTGTGTCCAACTTTCCCGAATTATTCTACCAAATATCTTCTCACTCATAATATTTAGGTGATGAGTTATGTCCATAGGGCAGAAGTCCCTCCAAAATTAGATCTGTATAAAGTGTAGTTTATTTGAAATATTTAATTGAAGAAATCACATATATTGTTTTAAGGTGAGCAAAAGCGCCCCCCTCCCCCCCCCATTTTAACTGTTTTCTTTAAAAAATAGGCCCTAAATTTTATTCTAATTAAATTAGTGAAGAAATGGCATAGCTATAATTTTTAGGTGAGGCATTATGGTAAGGGGGCAGGAGCCCCCCAAATATATATTTATTTTTATAAAGTACATTTTATCCGAACAATTTGAGTGAATAAATCTCATTTATATCATTTTAAGGTGAGAAGTTAAGACAAGGGGGGCAAAAACAACAAAGTCAATTTTTTATGAAGTACACTTATTTTTTATTTATATTTATGTACCTCTCCATTTTTCCTAATTTATTTTGTGAGTTTAAGTGCATCTACTTGGTTGACATTGATGCTTTTAGTCGGTTGTTATTAAGAAGTATATAAATATACTCAAATTTACTATAGTATTTATAGAGTTCTATATTAGAGTATAGGTATAATAGTATGTTATAATTTTCATATAAATATATTACATTTAAATAGAAATATATTTTATATAAATATATAAAATTATATACTTCTGATTTACTACTGACAAATAGCAAATGTTTTAATTATTTAAAATGTATATATACACTTTCCTGGTTTTACTCAATAATATGAAAGCAATTATAACAGGCAAAAAAAATCCAACAATACATTTGAATGTGGCACCAACGGGCAGGTTTGACTTTTAGTACCACATACAACCACTGCTAAAGCTGGAAACTGTTCATACTCGATACGTAGGAGATATCGATCTATACTATCCTCTATCTATGTTTACTACTGAGCCCCTGTCGCTTACACTAACCTCATAGCTTCTTTGGTGCTGACTGACAGCTCACAGCTGACAGCTGAAAGATTTGAAATGTTACCAGACCAAATTATATATCACTACGCCAAACCATATGATCTGCAAAAACGTGTTTAGCAGCTGTCACTTTTGACGGTCAATATTTAGGTATACACCTAAATGTTGACTGTCAGAAGTCAGCTGTGAGCTGTTAGTCAGCTCCAAAGAAGCCATGGTGCTACTGTGGCTGCAGTACTGTCAAAGGGTGACGTCATGCAAAGAGTGTTGAAACTTGAGAGGGAGAAAACTACCTTCTGGCAGGTATAGGGACCGAGGCAACCTTGTATTCTAAGAACCTTGGTGGTTACCTGGATTAACTGTGGAATATAATGAGACTTTGAAAGAAAGAGGGGGAGACTGGGAGGGGGGAGATGGATCAGTATTGTGACTGCCATAGCTATAGCTACAGTAGCATTCTCTAGTAAGGTGATAATACAGATAATTACTTGGAAGAGAGATTTACAAAACCTCGAAATGTCCATCCTAATCTTAATAACAAATAAAATTAGACAATCCATTTAAAAATAAATTTTATTCCCTCTAGACCGATTGGTTAGGTCATACCGTTTTTCAATGTCAAGTTATACGCTTTGCAGTTTCAAATAGTTTGACAAATGTTATCTTAGCTCTGCCTTTCTTTATATTATTTTATTTCGCTGCTAAGCTGGGAAGTTAGTTTTAAGAGTGAACATTTATTGATGATATCACACAATAGTTCGCAAAAATGATCTAGATATATTTGGTATAGAAATATTATGTTCTGGAAATTCGTTTAGACACGTGTAATTATGATTTATTCAAACAACTATTTAATGAGTGCTTCTCACTGTGAAGCAAACTCTATGAAGCCCATCAATCAAAGATATTGAAACTAGAGATATCTTGATATTAATTTAATTTTTTGTTTCTCTCAGTGAGATAAGTTACTCTTAGACATTCAAAACATCTTTATATTAACTTAATGTGTGTTTCTTTCAGTGAGTGGAGCAGTGAAGCCCGGAAATATGGTAGCCATGATGGGGGCGAGTGGAGCAGGTAAAAGCACACTGATGGCAGCTCTGGCTCACCGATCAGGAGGTAAGTCAGGTTTCACGATTATATACATAGGAAAAATTCATGATAACATATTCAGAAAAATGATACCTGGACACAGGAATCGAACCCGGGACCTTTAGTATAGTACGCCAATGCTCTTACCACTGAGCTATCCAGGATTCATCCCGTGCTCATGATCATTCTTCACTCATATTTTAAGGCAGAGTCTATGATGGACGTGAGGAAATTATCGGTTAAAAATGTGTGATTTTTATTATGATCACGAGCTTACAAATAACGCAGATAACACATTTGTAGCCGATCATTTGATTAATCAAAATTTATGATGATATTTTCTTGGAATGATTAAAAATAATAATATCCTAGCAGGCTTAAATATAAATTGAGATTTAATAATAAAAGTTCTCCACAACAGCTGAGTTGTCTAGCATTTTACTGCAGACTCTTAAGTTTGAATATAAACTTAAGCAATTAAGACATTTGTCACGTGACGAGATTGTTACCACCCACTCTACTATCTCTTAGCTACGGCCATACTAGACTAAAAGGAAAGTGGGGATAAACTACAAAAAATTATAAAGAAGAAAGACATCAGCAACAATTTGGTAACAATATGAATGTTTTATTTAATATAATAACAATTTAAATATAATTACCTGAGGTGACTGAATTGTATCTCCTCGGATCTTTTGCCACAAACAGCACCAAATGAAAATCCTGATTTATATCTCTTTTAAAAATTGGAGTTATATCTCCAATATCCTGAATTGTATCTCCTCGGAAGAGACTTTCTCCCGATACTTTAGACACAAACAGCGCAAATGAAAATCCTGATTTATATCTCTTTTAAAAATCGGAATTATATCTCCGAAATCCTGAATTGTACCTCCTCGGAAGAGAATCTTTTCCGACAACTTGCACAAAAACAACCAAAAATGAAAATGCTGAATTGTATTTCTAAGTAGATGACCTGAGTTTTAATTCTTATGCTCATAAAGATTAAGTAAAGCGGAAAAGTTTTAGAATATTTTAGTTTGTCATAAGACTGCTAGATTGCATAACAATCGACACACTTATATTTATGCTTAGTACAGATCATAAATAACGGAGGGCAGCATTTAAACAATTTATAGAGGATTTTTATTTTCGTCTATGTTTGAAAATTACATTTTCTAATATATTTTTAATTTGATAAAATTGAAGTTTTAATTAAAAGCATTAGATTAGTAAGTTTCTAAAAACAAGTAATTTACACCCATTAAACTAAGGTTAATCTTTCAACTATTCTATTTTAACTACCATGAATGATAATACAATGTTTCTGATGTCGAATTGAAAGCAACATTGTGCTGGAAATGCTGTAGTCACCTAGATTAAAATAAAAACTCCTAGTAATATTATAAAAGTTATATATAAATTAATAAACATGTTTGAGCTTCAAACGCGGAAATAAGAAAAAAATTAAAATTTAATTGACTTGATGCACAGCGCAAATAACATACGCTTCCAACGGTAAAATCACATCTTTTTTTATTAATAACTGAATAAATGCTTTTAAACTATTTTAAAATAAAATATTTTATTAGTTAGTACGCTAAGAATAAGTTTATATATATTAATATCAGGGAGTAAATATGTCGGGAAATGCAAAGAGATCATTGTTTGGTTAGATAGAGCGAAACAAAAATCGATCAAGCTCATTCACATCGGTGATCACGAAGTTCAAAAGTGCGAGTATCATGATTTCCAATGATTAGGGGATGGAGTTTGAACCCCATTGGTTGTATATAAGTGGCTTATCCAAAATTGTTTCCTATTCTTCCTTCACACAAATGCTATATACATATACTTTTTACATCCTGTCCAATTAGTGTAACGGGTGGTAACATGCAGAGAAAATAGAAAAAAACACAATTTATGTCAGGAAAAGGAGGGAATTTAATTAAAATGAGAAAAAAAAGTAATTTAAATACTTGACTTAAAAAATCTTTTTAAAGCTTTTAGCATTTTTTTAAAAGTGGTAATCAATTTATTAAACGTTAAAATCATCATTTACCAAGAAAGATCGAAAAAAGTAGTGGCAAAAAAAATCTGATTTGAAAATCCTGTAAAAGTCATGGAATTTTATAAGTAGGTTATTGATGTTGTTATACTATAAATTTATCGCGCCTCTCTTTGGGCGTCGATTGTAAACACTATGTGATCAATCCCCCCACTTTGGGCGTCGATTGAAATAATATTGGATATTCGTGCCTCTTTTTGGGCGTCGATCGTAATAATATGTGATCAATCCCTCCGCTTTTGGCGTCGATTGAAACACTGCGGATTAGTTCCTTGATATAAAATGCTGTGATGTTTTTATAGGTTGTCTAAAGCTCCGTGATCGAGCGTCTATCATCACTGTACAGAAAAGATACCATTTAATCAGCTGTCTATAGCTCCGTGTTCGAGCACTAATTAAATCAGTATATTAATATAATTAAAGAAAGAGAAATGTTGATGGCTGTTATTTCACACACGGTTTATTTAAATTAAACCTATAAATTACTTGTACATATTTCAATTAAATGCTTTATATAACTGCACACTTGTGATATTGATGTGATTTATTTTATAATGTGTTAGACTGTGACTGACTTGTGCGTGAGTGAGATCTCGGTGTAGATGTTTGGTCCCGGAGATGCCTTAAACATACGTACAATGGTTTATACATGACATACCCCTTGCCTTTCTCTCCCCTCATCGACAGTGTAAAAGTCAACTAATAGAAAGAGTCCTGGCGACAAGTTTTGTGAAGGCTAGCTTTTTTTTGGTATAGATAAATGGCGTCTTTTGAAAAAGTACCATGAAGTTGTTTCTTTTATCAAGAATTGACACAGTAGATATTTTAACAAGACAAATTGTATAAAACATATATTTTAGGGGTGAAATCCTTTTCACATTGTTTCTGAGAAGCGCACGTTTCTTCATGGATGAATCTTAAAAGGATATTCTACCTATATTACTTTAAATAGAATTTACCTTAATCCATGACTTTTTACATAATTTAGATTAATCCAAACCAATATAATTACAATTTGTAGATACACTGTGTAAATATTCGTCCAATATTAATTGGTTGTAAGATGTGAAGTTAGTTAATAATTTATACTCATTGCACTACCAAGGTGGACCCCGATCTCTCGGGTTTCAATTGGGAGTGTAAGTAAACCCATTCAACAATCTTGCCAGATATTACAAATTATAAAATTCAGGCTTAGTTAGTTCCAATCTATGCAGTTTAGTTACATCCCTTGAAAATATATATGTTTATTGTAAAGTAATAAAAATACATCATATTTATTTTTAAAATAAAATATGCATAAATGAATATGTTAACTTAATAAAAATATATAATATAGGTCTTATTCTGAATAGGCTGTATACCATTTGTCAATTTATCTAACGTGGATCAATTTGGTTCTAGCCGTTTATTGATTATGTCCCACATCTAGCAAATTGTTCAAGCTATCTGCGTTCATAAAAAATTGAGTACACTAGCTGTAAACAAGGAGAATATATTTCAATGATAGGATAATCGCATTTACATAGAGTGGGAGTGTAAAGGTGAACGCGGGTGGAGATACGCGTCAAATATGATATATTTACATAGTTGGGATACCATCTGGAGTACATGAACGATATTAAGATCTCGAAAGGTATCTTAGAATAATACATTGTGGTAGATGACAAGGACTACATCGAGCGTTGCAATGCTTCTATACACTGGCTCAGATATCACAATATCGGTATGTGGGAAGCGTCTAGTCTATAGAGAGCTGTTCTACATCCTGTTCCGCCTACAAGCTCAAGGAAGGGGACGAACCAGAGATTCTCCACAGTTAGAAGGATGAAGACGCCTTGTGCACGGTTTTGGACCAGATCTATCACGAGGAGTACGATCGAGTCAAGTGTCTCTATGGACTCGAAAAAGTACCCGCCTACAACGCTCATCGACTGGAAGGAGATGCAGAGGTTAGTGAAGCCGAGGACGTACCGAACATAATCGCACTTGATAGACTATGTAGGAAAAGTCTGTCTTCCGGGTAAAATCTTTGGTGCGACGTATAAGAGTCACTTGAACGCTTCACAGCAAGGCCTGATATATCAAGTCAATGATACGTACGAGTTATTCAAATGGTGAAGTGTGTGCAGACTCTACATCAATGCGCTAGACTGAGTCCATATTTGGCAGGAACTATATATAGACGATGACACGTCAAAGGGTGAAGCGTATTTGTTGATTGAAGTCTATATAGTCTATATATTCTGAGATAAAAAGATTTTTTATTATCATTGTACGCTAGATATGTATGTATTGCTAGACGATGACACATCAAGTGGTGAGGCGTATTTGTTGACAGAAGACTATATTTTCTGAGAGAAAGCGATTCTTTATGATTATTTTAGGTATTGTTGTAATCCATACAGACGATTACACGTCAAGGGGTAAGACGTAAGTGTTGACTGAAAGAATATATATTCTGAAAGAAAGATTTTTTATAATCATTGTACGGAATATATGTATGTATTGTTGTAATCTTAAGAATATACGCGTTAAAAAGAAGCCATATTATATATATTTAATCCTAGTTCCTAGGTTCATGATCCCAGTATGAAAGATGAAAAAGAGAGAAAGGCACTACTTAGAGTTATGAGGGTATCCTTTTAAGACTATATTCTGAGAGAAAGAAATTTTATAATAATCACTGCACGGAAGATATGTATGTATTGTTATAATCTCAAGAATTTACACTTAAAAAGAAGCTATACTATTTAACCTTAGTTCCTAAGCTTGCGTCTTGAATAATCCCAGTAAGAAATAAAAGAAAGAGAAAAAGGCAATACTTGTTGTTAGGATGCATGAAGGAGGTTATTCAATGTGTGCATCCTTTTAAGATTACAGAGGTGGGGAGGGGTATCCTAAAAAAAACTGCACTCCCGGCCCCCTGAGCCTCACGCGAGTATATCCACGTGCTAGCCACTTCCACCCTCCATCCAACAAAAATTCACCCTCCCCCTACGTGACCAGATTTGAACCAACCCCCCGAGAAAGAACACGCCACCACGCTCAATAAGGAGGCAGGCCCACGCCTACTTGAAAAAACCATCCATATCCTCCGTAGATACCAGTGTCCTGAAAACCGCATACATGCTAAAGGGGGTATTCGATAAAAATTAATCCAAACCTTTCCACTCCCCAGAGATACCACGGTCCTAATGGTATATTTTATACCCTACTTGACTTAATCGTAGAATATAGCTATCTCATTTTTCTCTACAATTTCTACATCCTGCATATATTTCTTGCATAACCTTTCTGGCATAGCACTGTAGGTAGCCCCAGTGTCTAGCTGTCCAATAATTTGAACACTATTTAGTGTAAAATCAATACTGAATGGTAACTTCTCGGCATAGGAGTGGTTGAGATTTAAAAAAACTAAATGTTTCTTGTCCCCCTCCCCTTTCTCTCTTTGCATAAGGTTGGAGGTGAAACGCTTGAATTTTGAAGGACACATTCTTTTTAAGTGCCCCTAACATTTACAGATGGAATAAGCCTAATTGTCAAACCTGCACTGCGCTGTTGAGTGATGTGTGTAGCCGCAAACAACACAAGGCGAATAGGAATCAAAATTCTGTTTGGAAGGACGATTGTTCCTGCCCTGTTGACTAGTGGCCATTTTTAAAATTTCTGGTTCTATTTTATAATCTATACCTTCGAAAAATATGTTTACATAGAGCACCTGCCGAGTGATCTCCCTAGCTTTGCTAATGGTTAACTTGGAGGGGTCCTCGGTAAATAAGTGTTCTTTAACTTTCTTGTATTGTATACCCATCACAATTTGTCAAGAAATGCAAAATACAGGTGATTTACAAACGTGCAACTGTAAGTCAGTCTGCTACTGATTCATTTGGCCCACAACATGCATTATAAAATTCAGATCTTTCCTTAAAAACTGAAACCACAGCTGAATAATATGCATTTAACAAAGCAATAAAATCCATATAACTTCTAGTTTCAGGAGTATCGGGCAAAAATAAATCTATTAACAACTTAAAAGTAACCTGATTTAGATGATTCAATATTGTTTCAAACACTTTAGCTTTCAATCCATTAAACTTAGTAAACTTCGCCAACTTCCTCTTGAAAGTATCCTAGACGTCCTCAGTGGGATTATATTTCCTAAGATATCCAATATAATCAGCCATGGCTGACATTGAAATTGCCGAACTAAGTTACTTGGGTCCCATCCTCGTCACCAATGTAATGTTGCTAAATAAGTTTAGTATTATAGATTCTTTTATCATAGTCTGCTATACTTTTTATTTAACATTACATCGATGAATCGTTACATTCAAACACATTTTTCTAGTTCACTGCTCACAAACACGATGACCAACATATATTTTACCATGTCATAAATTATATATATCACAGCACTGCTCAAGGTATAAAGTTAAGGTCTAATCAATGAACATTCCACTAGTTATATTCTTCATTGAAATATATTTAGAATATTTATTTATCATTACCTAAATATTAATTATTTTTGCACTGGCTCTGTTTTAAACCTGAATATGGCAATGTCGCAAAAACATGTTGTCACCCATATCCAATAGTGATTTTGCTTATCACCCAATTCTATAATCTGCTATTGCTTAAAATATTGTAATCATCACAGATTATTATTCTTTACTTGTCTATATATTAATTTAATGATTCCAGAACATTATTAGTCTAACAATCTTACTGATGACTTTTAGAATTTATGTTGTACCTGTTTTAATTGAAATCATAATTCATGATATATTGAGGTCTTTCTTTAAATAAATCATACTTCACGATATTTTTCTTATTTCCTTTTTTGATTTAATTGACCAAAATACGTTATACATGTCAATTTAAGTAAATGTAATATCTAAGTACGTCCCTTATATTATAATTTCTATTTATAATTATTAAAACTTTAATTACTTCTATTTTTGTAGCCGTAGGAATATCATATTACATATGTTTTGAACTTTATTCATAAATTTAGTTGTTTTTCTAACAAATATTACTAATGTATCTAAGTTTTATTAGTTTATGCTCTTAATACACTAGGGGCCTAATTTATTAATTTAAAAACATAGGAAACTCAAGGTCCCTTGAGGGTAAGGCTGAAAAGAAAATTTTGATTATATATTTGGTACATGAAAAAAGGGGCTCACCCGAATTGCGATGATTCTCTTAGCTCGGACCTGAATTGCGCCAATACCCCCCTTCCCAAGACAGGACCCGAATTGCACCAACTCTGAACATAAACAAATATTAATGCTATATCTGACAGTAAGTAGGGCACACGTCAAAAAATATAATTTAGTTAACTATATCTAGCTCAAACTCAAACAATATTATATCAAAGTGAAATTTCCGTTTTTTAAAACATTGTCAATAATAGCTATATGTATGCTAAATAATAGTATAACAAACATAATATAAACAAGTCATTCAAAGGAGTTTTGGAAGGACACACACTTCACTAAGCTTAATCTGTCTATTTATTCATTCCTAAACTGTTTATGTTTTTTTCAATTAATGATTGTTTCAACTTAGACATATTATCCCTCTTTTGCACATTACCTTCTCTTACACTGTTGATTTGAATGTACTTGTTTGTTTGGGCCGATTTTAAATTTCTTACGAAGACAAAAATGTTTAGGTGTGGAGAAGCACATGATGAATTAAATCTAAAATGGAATCTCTCGCACGCATTTGTTGTCCTCCATAAGTCCGATGAGCTAGCTGCCCAAATGCGCAGAGGGAATGTCGCTTGCTCCATCTCATCTATATATGTTTCAGTTGGGTAATCTGCGAATGCTCGTCAGTTTTGTATCAGCTTGTTGGATGGTGATCAGATCGCAGAAAGCGTCTTCTACTTCTTCGGGCCTCAAGTAAGTGAGCCCAAAACAGTAGTGGAGCCATTTCCCTCCAGTCGAGTTTTCGTCTTTGTACGTGGCGGCCAAACCGAGCTTTTGAATCTTTCTCCATCTAAAAGGAATCATAGTGGATGTTAATGATAAAAGTATTAAAAGGAAGCAGGGAGGAAAATAGGAACGTAGCATTCTTTGAATCATAGTCTGATTTAATACGGATCATAAATATATTTTACAAAATAGCCTATCAGTGACCGTAGCTAAAAAAATGTGGCCGTAATCATATGCACAAAAATGTGATGACGCCCACACAGACAGGACAACATCTCACTTTTTATGGCTGGCATATGTTTAAAATGGCCAAGAATAACAAATAAAAAGTAGGCCTACGACAGAATCGCAGATACTTTTTCATAGCGTATATTCACTTTTTAATTAATGGGTCAGCTGAGGCAATTTCATTCGACGATTTGATAACTACACTTAAATGGATCTCTGTGTTAAAACCAAATAATAAATCATTTTATTTGGATAATATTTTTAATTTGAGTTTTTTAAATTTGTTTACCATATGTTTGTTTTATTTTACTAAGCGCACAAGTTGCTAATGGTTTTTGAACACTAGTCACCAATAACTATCCTTTTTTTTAGCACCGCGTCTTACTGCCCGTTCGCGCTACAGCATATGTACTAATTACTCTAATGGGTTAGGGATTGGGAAGGTTGAATTTATAGGAAGTGCATCCGAACTTGCGTGGAGAGAAAGTGGGAAACCATTTAGGATCAAACCACCTCAGTGCACCCAGCTGGGTTCAAACCCCTACCTCCCCAGTTTCGAGGGCCAGTCTAGTGCGATAGTTGCGCCCTAGACCATCCGGCCATCCGAGGGGGTAAAAAACTATCCTTGAAATAGTTTGCTTTACCCAAACCTAAGTAGGCCCCTCACAATGTTATTATTCATTATAAATGCACGCCGATTTAAAAAAAAATCGTTAAAAATATTTTCAAAATATTTCGAGTTTTTGAAAACTAGTTATCTACTACCCTTAAAAGAACTTTGTCCCCTAAACCAAATAAACAGTATTAATTGTCATCTTAAATACACCCAAAATGTAGCCTATCTTTAAATCAAAATTGTTAAAGATATTTTTGAGAAATTTTAAATTATTTTAAAATTAATCATTAGTAAACTGCCCATAGTTAAATTATTTTCTGAAGATCGATTATAAAGTAATATTCATCATTTAGAAAAAAACACTCCAGACATACACTTGGAATAAAAAAATTCAAGTTGATGATTGGGAGGCTGGGGATCGAATCCTGGTCGAGTGAACTGAAGGAGGTTTTTCCTAAATGGTTTTCCACTCTCACTACATGCAAATTTGGATTAACTTTCTCTGCATTCTACCTATCTCATACCAAAGCCTAATAGCATAATTAATACATAAGGAGGCCTATAACTCGAACAGGTAGTAAAACACAGTTCTAAAAAATCTTCAACAGTGAAAAATATAATAATCAAGTCACAAACTATATAGGTTAACATTATTTATGTAAAGTTGTAAAATGAAATTTTTTGCTTACCATGCTTGCGCTAAATGAAATCGACAACCAACTAAATACTATCCTGGTTTGTGGAAAAGTCGACACGATGCACTCGTGAATCGCTTGCTCGAAATCAATCACAATTTATAAAGGTTGAAGGTGAAGTTGTTTTTTCTCGCACTCCTCCTTTAGGATTCTCATAGCATCAATGTAGCCCTGCTTTTTCTTGTTTTTAAGTAGGCAAAGACTAGAGGTATGTATGACCCTTCGAAATACCCATGTACAGTAAAAAGCTGAAGAAAATATTTCGGTGCGTATTCAAAGGTTCCATCCATTAACACAATTTTATTCTGGCACAAATACTCAAGATTCGAGTCACAATAAAATAGTTTAGTGTAGCTGATGTTATTACTGATACATTTAATGTCCTTGTGGGTCAATGTTTTTATAGTTTTTTTCTGTGTCTGTACCTCTGTGTGGGTTAACTTTGAAGGCCTTACTTCAATCTCTTCAGCTTTCCTCTTAACTGCGTTGCTAATGGATTTTCTGTTCAACTCTTGATCTAGTAGTGGTTCGTGGTTGTGTTCGTTTTCAGTCCACGAGAAAATATTTCCACCATCAAGAGTAAATATTTTAGCCTTGCAGTCCTTTTTAATGTATCTCCAACTCTCTTCCCTCATCAACTTTAATTGATTCACCTGTTGATACGTATAATTATAATAGACAATCAGAACTTTACCTTTTTATCTATAAATCCTTTCCATATCAATAGTTCTCGCTAATATTTTCACAGTTCACACAAAATCCGAAAAGAAGAAAAAAAATACCCCAGGACAGTCACTGTTGTCAAGACAATTAATAAGTATTGGAAAGATGGATGTTACAGTTCGTTCACGGTAGGAGTTTACCTCTGAAAGCCTTTTTCCCTACCAGAAATATATTATATAGTAGGATATTGGTAGGAAAAAAGACCTTTCAGAGGTAAACTCCTAACGTGAATGAAGTATAATACTACTGTTACAAGTCTTGTGGGGGGCACTTAGGGCGTTTTTACATTCCTTTACTAAGGGGATGAAAGACATGAAGGGGCGATAACTTGTTTGTAATGATGGTCTTTGTTTGTATCATCTCCCCCACCTCCCTCACCGACTACCTGAACTTGACTTGATGTGATTTGGGATTAGTAAACAGTTTTTAATCCCTTAATAACTGGCGCAATTCGGGTCTGCCTGAAAAAAGACAAAAGTATTCTAAAATGGAGTCAAGAATTATTACGTTTTATTTATTTTTATAATTTTATTGAGTGTGGACAATGAAGCTATTTTCTATTCCATTAAGCCTAGATTGATTAGTATTGACAAAAAATATAGTGATTTATATTGAAATCTTTCCTTTTGTCACTTGAAAATTGTCGTTTTTTGTAGAGTTTTGAAAAGTTTTGTTAAACACGTTTGCGTTTGAAAATATTTATTTGTATACTACTTTCGTACCAACATTAATAAAAGTTAAGGAGTTCAATTATTTGGAAAATATGTTATGTAGTATGGTACACGTAATAGCTACATTCTAGTATTTACAAGCGTAGGGTGATACAGGTTACTTTTTGGAAAAAAAAACACGACCAAAAATTCACATTTTAGTAAAAATTAGAATACCCTTTGAAATATTAATAGTGATCCAAATAATATAAATCACACAGGAAGGTTATATTTCCATTGAGGCCTATAAGATGATTTGGGTGTAAAGTTTGGCCAATCTATGTTAATTAGTTTTAATTTTACAGTTGTAAAATTTCTTTGTTGTGGGGTTTAACTTAGATCATAAAAACAGACAGTGACAATATTAAATTCGTACTTTCAAACCAAGGAATACACACACCCATTCACAGCACTTAGAGATTTGTAAGTGTATTAGCATACCTAATCAATTAAAGAATAGTTATTATTTGTGCAAATACCACCCGAAATATAAATAAGAAAAATGTACCTTCAAACTTCCACCCATCACGTACGCTTTTCAAGACCATGGGTTTAGTTAAAGTTCCTCTTCCAGCTTTTTGTCAAATTAAAATAAATAAACAAATATCGACTATTTTGTAACCTAAACAATGTATTAATATTACTTGATATATTTAACTTGAACTTTCTGTAGAATATCTTTTAAGATTTGTTCTAAATGTATAACTGGCGATTTTTTCATAAAGCAAATGACAAATGTATAGTTGTTTTTGGGGTAAAAACTCATTTAGGGGTAGTTTACTGATGACTTATTTTTTAAAAAATTTGAAATGTTTAAAAATTATCTCTGATGTCGTTACAAATTGAGAGTGTTTGATTTGGCGAATAGCATTGTTTACTTGTTTTTGAGGTAAACACTTGCCTCCGGATATTTTACTGATTTTTCAAACACCTAAAATATTTTTATAATGGCCTACACGTTTTGATTACAAATGGGTATCTTGGGTGTGTTTGACATGACAAATAGCACTGTTTACTTATTCTTGAGGTAAAAACTAATTTATGTATAGTTTATTGATGACTGTTTTTTTGAAAAAACTTTAAATCCTTTTAAAATTGCCTTTAAGATTTGGTTCTAAATGGGTATCATAGGAATGTGTGCATTACAAATAACTCTGTATACTTATTTTTGGGTGTAAACTAATTCAGGGCTAGTTTACTGATGACATGTTTTAACCTGAATATCTTTATAGTCATTGTCCTAACGATTTGGTTTCAAATGGGAGTATGAGTATTTGGAGTGTTTGACACGACAAATAACACTGTTTACTGTTTTTTGGGGGTAAAAATTTGTTTTAGGGGTGTTTGCTAAGAACTATTTTTATTTCAGCTATTTTAAAAATGTCTACAATGGTTTTGTTTTAAATGGAAATATGTGAGTGGTTGAACTCCCAAATGACACTGTGTATCTTGTTTTCTGGATAGTATAGTAAATACAGATTTTTGTCAATTTTAAATATTTAAAAAAATATCCATACCAATTTTGCAATGGTATCCTGGTTCTTGAATAGCCTTCCTTTCATCAGCTAGCATCCATAATAATATATTTTAAGTTAAGCCAAAATAGGAATTCTGTTATTATTATTATTATTATCATCATTATTATTAGCACCGCGTCTTACTACCCGTTCGGGTTATACGCACTTACACTAATGTGTAATGGTAGGGTGATTGTGAGATGAAATGGAGGACCTACAGTTTAACGTGGAATCCGAACCACAGTGGAGGCCTGGCATTCCCCACATTCACAAGATGTCTTGTCAGAGGTGAAGGAAGGGTTTGGTAATCAGATAAATCTATGCCGGGACCGAGGATTGAACCCCGGCCGCCAGCATAGAAGTCTGACCCCTTACCCCTAGACCACCAGGTCACCGGGGAATTCTGTTTCATGAGAGTTTTTTCATATAGTCAAAAAGGTAATGATTTAATTTAATCGTTGCTAATAGATCTATTGCTCCATTTGTGCCTTAAGGTTTCATCTTGATGGTAAATCTCATGGGCCCATATACTAGAACAATAAAAGGGAACAATGCTCTTAGTAACGTATATATAAAAAATCCTGTTACATGTTGTATGCTATCTTGAGTCTGACAGGGAACCTGTTTGCTAAATCCTGGGAACATGTTCAAAAAACAATAGCTGTTAATTTATAAATCAGATATCTTGGTCCATACTAGAACTACGAGTTAAATCAAATCTATATACTACCAGAGGTGGTTCCAATCGTCTCAAAATCAACAACACCACGGTAATAATACTCCCTATGTGACCTGAAAACTCTTGGGGATGTGTAGTTTCACCCTCTAAGTGACTAATAAATGTCACAAGGGAAGTTCATTTGCATGAATCATACAAATGTACCATTGCAATGGTTTCTTCAACTTTAGTTCTAAAAAACGTTCTATTCCACCAGATAGCTTTGTATGAATGATTATGCCATCCCAGTCCACAATCGATAATAAAGACAAATCAATAGTTTTATAATTCAGGAATTTAAAAAGGCTATTATTAGGGGGCATTTAAATATAACTACGTTATATTTTCTGCCATTTTTAACCCCTCCCTCCCAACTTGTAAGCAAAAAAAAATAATCCTGACTCCCCTTTTGCTTATGTAAGATTTGTATACTTTAAAAAAAATTGTTCTTAAGAATTACCATCCTTATTTTCGTACAATTTTGCTTATAGCCTGAACAGGTAGTAACATGCGATGATAGCAATATTACAAAGTCATACAATTTACAATAAATTGCTGGTAATTTTTAAAATATAGGTGTAAATTAATATTGCGAAATAATTGACAACTAACACTGATATACAATGAATTTTGATTTGTTAAACAGGTAAAAAGAAACAAGCTATGGCATTATATAACTTTAATATTTTAATTTACTTTTAATTGAAGTTATAGAAAAAAGTATTATTAGTAAATACATGGATATCTTATTTAAAATAAAAACACCTTAAGCTCCATTTATCCCGTTGACCAAGTTCTTGAATCCACATATCAGCATTTTCAGTTATTATCTTTATATTTGGGGGGCTAGGTCACTCAAGCTTTGGCTTACTTCTATAGGCTTTTTCATTTATTTCCCGCTTAGCCACTTAGCATCTTTATTGGTGCCCGAAATTGCCAGAAGTCCAAGTGGCTTGCGATGCGCCCTCCCTCAACTTTTACCGCCTTTCTCTGTCTTACATAAGCATTTTTTCTGAATACCCTCCTCTTTTCAGCAAAAATAGGCAAAGCTCTCCTAAAGCCCTCCTAAAGTGCTAACGTAATACTTTAACTCTCCCTTAGTATTTACAGCTTGTCCTTAATCACAAGTTAAATGCCCAAGATAAATATGGTCTGGTTCGAATATAAGAGTAAAGTTTCCTTTCGATTTTTTTTTTCAATATCAAAGCCCTATTTTCTCTTGAGATATTGATGGGTATTTTCTGCCATCAATAACTCTTATTTTTTGTATCTGTTAGCTCATCTTAGATTATTCACATCAAAGTTTAGAGCGGTCCACATCAAAGCTTTTATCTCATGGGCTAATTACTCAAACATCTTGGAGTAGAATAGATGTTAGTGCTATAATTGTAAATGATCTATCAGACACTCCAGTGTGGGCACAGGCTATAGCTAAAGTTTGACGATTTTATTCTAATTTGTTTTGAAGTATATTCCAGCATGGCATCAACTTGTGGCAGTGGTTATTCTTGTGCATGTGCATTCGAAGGACTTGGTAGCTCGTTTTCGGTCATCAAGTGATAGGAATTACCTGTTTCTGGTAAATTCTTTCCTTCTATCTCTTCTTCAGTTGGGGTAATATTATAAGAAGTAGACGGTTGCTGAAAACCTGGAAGCTGTTGAGATTGTACATTCTCTAGCAATTTTATTTCTTCTTTTTACTTATATTTCATGGTGGTTACTATAGATACTTATTCAATAATCATTTTTCTATATATTCCTTGATCAGTCAAAAAAGTCCTCTTGCTATAAAAGTGTTGAATTTGTTTCCCCTTTTGCAATGGTCAAAACTTTCACATTTACATCTTCAAATGTCAAATATCTTTTGAAATTCTATTTATATTTCTTAACTTGTTGTTTAAAACTGTCGTTTTCTTTTCTTTCCTCATAGGCTTCATAAGGTTTATATATTTATCATGATATAGAGTTTACATGAAAAAGTTGTAGTATTCCTTATAAGTGACTTTTGGAAGCGTCGATTTTGTTCAAATTGCTTCAGTAAAATCTGCCACCTTCAGATATTTCACCCTCAATCGGCTTCTGGGAGTTTGAGTCTAGTTTATGTTCAATATGTATTAACTACATTTTATTACATAATATTACGATTGTATATATTATAGTGTGATTTTATCACAGCTACAAAAAAACTGTGACTTTTTCGTGTAATTGTCTTAATTATTTAAAATTGTTAGGACCTTTAATATAATAACTTGGAGAGGGCAGCCCTCAAAGCGGGCATTAAAAAAATATATCTTATGATGAATGGTACTTTCAAATTCAGTGACAAATTCGTTTTACCAACATTAATAAAAAGATCTTGATCTTCATTAAAAAAATGGCAATTCTCTTGGAGATCTTTAAAATATACACTTATACAAAAAAAAAATGTTTTTCTTCTTCGTACAGCTATCCTACATCTTTCCACAGCAATTCTAATTAGATTATAATAAGTGGACATTTTACCTCTACCCTAATGAACTGTTTAGTAAAGCGATGAGTATTACTCTTGTAAACTTTAGAGGATATCGCAAATATTTGTTATGTGCATGTATTCCACTGTATTCATTCATATTACTCTAGTAACAAAAAAACACAATAAAAAACCTTCTTCGTTCCTGTGGCACTCACAGGTGTCAGGTGTTTCAATGGGAATCATAAGGCCTTATTTAACTGTGCTGCTGCATGTTACCTATATCCATACCAATGTTTTCCCGGTGAATACATAAGGAGGGATATACATTTTGTAATTAAAGGTGGGCGTTTACTATGATGAAACATTAAGCACCCATCTCACGATTAATTATATGAGAAATGTGTTAAATGGTTATGCTCGAACCTTCAACCTCTCTAAATTAAGTTTTATGTATTCTTGAATTGAAAAGATATATTGGGATCTGTTATATATTTCTTTTAATTTTAAAATATCTATTTCTTTTTGTGTTGTATTTTTTTAATATGACGATAAAGTTTCATTGGTCCCAATTCTATTATTTTTTAAAGTATGAATATATAAAACCACACCATCATGTGACATCTGGTTTGAGTCCTGTTCAGTTCAGGCGTTATCCGTGGGTTGAATGGGCTCTGAAGCGTTTGTCATTTTTGTCCCCAATGTTTGCATACTCATATAATAGAGCTATTCTACAAATCATATTCTGAAAATTGAAAAATGACACCTGGACAGGGGAATCGAACTCGGGACCTTCGGCTTAGTAGCCGAAGGTCCTGGGTTCGATTTCCATGTCCAGGTGTCATTTTTCAATTTTCAGAATATGATATCTATGAGGGACTATCCCCACTAAAATGCATTAACAATAGTTTTGGCTATTTGTTTCATTATTCTACAAATGCTTGAAACACTTGACCTCGTCGGAAGAATTATTTTTTTTGTGAACTGAGGGAGAAGCATACAGGGGTGTAAAATATTAGTTTCTTAATATAGTTATCATAAGTTGATCATTGACTTTCCATTATAGCAAAGAAGTGAATTATTTGAACTATTGGTTAGTAAGTTGATATTCCAACATAATATGATGTATAATATTTGACTTTAATATGGAAAGAGAGATTGCTGAATTTATCTTTCTGGTAAATCACAAAGCAGACCTCGATAGCTTTTAAACATTAAGCTATTATTTCTTTGTATGGCATATATGATTCAGCTATTGAAGTGGTGTTAACGGTTTCTGTGAAGTTAACAATATATTTAAATTGGTGAATAATAGAGAGGTATTGCCTGTGTTTCAAGCTGGTGTTGTGGTGGATGGCGATATCCGTGTGAACGGTTGTCCTGTTGGAGATGACATGCATCGCATAAGTGGCTTCATGCATCAAGAAGACCTCTTCGTGGGTAGCCTCACCGTCAAAGAACACCTCATCTTTATGGTGAGCACGACAACCTGACTTGTTTAGTGTGCCACCATAGAATTTTATAAGAATAAAGATACATTACGTTGCTTAAACATGTCATTTTAAGCGCATGAAGGGAAATTGAAAGTGTATAAACAATTAATACAAATTCACAAATAAATATATTACATTATTAAGTTTCCAAATGTATAGTACTTAACAAACTCTTAAAAGTTATAAAATAGTTATAATAATAGTAGTATAGCGTTCTCTTAACGATTAACTACCATTCTATAGGTTATAATAGGTTTGGTGATTTATTTATGTATATAAAGTGTAACTACCTTAACTTTGCAGGGAAGTGTGAAAAATAACAGTCAAGGAGTTACCAGATAATAACAGTGAACCGAACTTCCCTACTGGGTACATATAATACATGTATAGAAACACAGAGAAATTTTAACTAATATATTTATTATAGTAAACAAAAGATAAATTGTCATAGATACAGGTTTCACAAGATTGAAAAAATAGCAAAGAGCAAATAAAGAATGTAACATTTACACAGTCTCACTTGGTAGATTTTTTATTAATAGGAATCCATAAACCTTGATGGATCCACAGCTGATAACTCCAGCTGATTGGAGGCTATGAAACAGGTGTCACAAAAGTACTACTGCTGGTCTTATTCCCCTATGGTACTGCCAGCATAATATAGTACATTGATAGCTATAAATATCTATGCTAAATCAAAACCTAATCATAGGCTAATATAAATATAGAATAATTAGTGCGGACCCCACAATGAATCTAGGGCAATTTCCTTGGGTTGCGTCATTTAGCCAATACTCAGCTAATTCACAGTTCTCAACAACATTTACAAATAGAGTCCTAAACTTGTTTTTAAAGAAAACAGACATCCTGGTAGTAGCCCCCAATATAAAAACTAATGTTCATGACGTTTAGGACGTCATGACTAAATTCAGAACAAAGGAGTAACGAACTCGTGACTCAGACTAAGTCTCAACACTAACATTCTTTGCCAGAGGCTTTAATGTAAGAACAGTGCCATGTGACACATAAATAATCTTAGCAAACATCTATGCTCAAGTTAGACATACCAATTTAGTAAACCAAAACAAAAACTATTCTTCTAGAAACCAAACGAGGCTTCTCTTAAAATTAAAGACATATAATTTTCCTTTGAAGAAGGATGCATAGTTTACATTACTTTACAAAAGTCCAAGTAGCAAGGACTTGGCCACGACGACAGGATACCAGTACCGCTGAACGTGTCGTCCATGTCCACGGCGAATTGAGTAGGGCAACCCCTTATTCAGTTGTCATGGCTGAAGGTGGCGAATCTGACGCCGCAGTCTCCATGGTCGTTAGTGTCGGCGCTGGGCAGCGAATATTCCTTGTTGTCTCGACTCGTTGTGGAATTATTCTACGAATTGCTATCTCAGGCCGGCCTGTATATATACCCAACCTGGCTAGGACAAGAAGAAGAAGCAATGGGAAATAAAAATGTAAGAACAGACAAAAATAAAGGAGAATAAACGTGGGGAGAAAAGGAAAAACAAATTAACACTATCCAAGGTTCTTTAAATGACCACCAGTATCTCTGTGTGCGCAACAGGTCTAGGCGTCGAATCTTGACCTCCAGTCTCTTCTCCAGCTGAGTTTAACAAGCGCGCACGTGTAGGGTCGGCCATGGTTGAGAACCTCGTGTTTTTTAAAAGAATGATATCTGCAGACATCTGGCTGGGGTGAGCTTGTTCATAAATTTATTATATCATAATATATCTGTATTGATTTACTTATTTAATATCCACTGTTGTTTTTATGAGAAGTAAGGATATAGACATTTTTTTAAAACATTTTCCGTGTTTGTACACCACGTGGCCGTAGAACGCCCGTTTATGAATTATTATTCACCAGGAAAAGCGAAGTGTTTAACTCTTTAGTTCATAAACACAATAATATTAGCCTTCTTCTTTGATATTTAACACCGTAATTATCAAAAGACAATATTTTTGATCAAGCACGTGTTAGGAGGTTAGACGATAGGTAACTTTCGTAGATCAAAAGATATAACTTTAGAAACAGATTACATTAAATATGCTGATTTCATTTCTGTCTTGCATAAAATCCCGAAAATATTAAATATTTTCTTGTAGCTGTTCAACCAATTGGTTGACACGCTATAACAGTATGTGTTTTATTTGACATATTAGAAATAGATGGTACACAATAAATATTACAAATGCCGTGGTAGCTCCCAATGCGAGTCAAGTCGAAGATTTGTAGTTAAATATAATATAAAATGAAAATGACTAGAATTTAAAATAAATATACTGTTTAATTAGTGTGCACGTAATGTTGAGTTTAAAGTGAGATATAACTATAACTACCATCAAGGTTAGTGAGCTACAAGCTACGACTCAAAAGTATGGATACGAATTAAACTCTATTTAAAATATTTAGTCACCTGGTGACAATCCTTTGTACTATCATAAAGTTTTAAGAGAAAAAGTAATAACTTACAAATATATTAGATTCACCGCCTTGCGGCTAAAGTTTTTGAACTGTACAATAATTAAAGTCCCAAAGGACGCAATATTGACATCATTTACTAAGCGCTAATAATACGTTCTCTAACGTAATCGAAGTTAAGATAGATAATGAATTCTATAATTGGAGATATCTTACAATCCTAAAAATGTTCAAATGCATCAAAGTTTAATAGAACAGTATTAAATAAATATGTGCTCAGCCCAATCTGTAGTTTAAATAAATTAAGTAAGAAGCCATACATCTAAGAAACCAAAGCATTCTGCTTTCCCATAGTAATTTAATGTAATTCAAAGCTATCAAAGATACAAACCACTACGCTAATAGTTTAAGAGCTTACAGTTAAAGTTATAAGCTTACATATCAATGTTAAAGTGCTTGGTTCCCCCATAACAATACGCAAATTTAAACTTCCTAAGTTAAATATACTCAAAATATTATGATAATAACATCAACTGCTAATTAGACAGACAGCATGAACGCTATTAGACGCAAGCCGTCTAGCGGCGAAATAAAGATTACGTTGCATAGGAGTGTGACGTAATTTGCCACCTTCCCTTGTATTTTCCTATATTTTTATAATTTTAGTGAATAATTTCCTATTTATTTTCATGTGAAATTAAGCATTTCAAAGTTAGGCAGCCGCTTAGCACGCTGGTTGCCAGCCTGACTAATAATACTATTTACATCCAATCATAAAATAAAAGGACGGAAGGAACAAGTATAACATTGTTTTAAATAATTTAAATAAGGAATTTTGATTTAAGGAAGAACACTTAACTTTTATTAAACATATTAATTATCCTTCTAAGAAGTTTGTTTGACTATTGTATTTATTTTCAACGTCGACCATGATTATTTTAACGCATGCGCAGATCTATCAAACAGGTGAATGGTGGATCTCGTGATTGTAAAAGAAGAAAAAAAGAGGAAACAAGGCTCGATGTAAATAACTCAAAACTAGCGCGCTCTTCAATTCTGACAGATAGAAATAAACATTTAATTCATTAAGAAAACATTGTTCACGTTCATTGGGATATATTTCAATATTTATATTATTGTATTTGATTTTATCCCTAGTCCATAGCCAACATTTTATCTTTTGTTTTTATTATATTAGTTTTCTCTTTGGACACGGAAGTAAGAATAGAACATTTTTTAAATTTGATTTTGGAAGAATTTTCTAGAGAAGACTGGGTCTTCTTCCTCAGTGTCAGTCTAACATGAAGCTAAATCTGTGGAGCTCATAATTCAAATTATTTTAAAGTGAATTAACGTTTGAAATTAAAGTAAAAGTATCAAAAATGGAAAGCTAAGTGTGTGTGCAAGAACTAGACTTTATTTTCGTTTAAATTGTGATAGAATTTGCATTACTAAAGTGAAACAAATCTCTGAAGTTGGTGTTTAAATATGGACTAATTCATGGGTGAGGTCAAGCCAACTCTTCAACTTTAAATTATTATTTTTTTCCACTTCTATAAAAATCAGAATTCATGTAAGAAATTTCAGAAAGACTATTTAATTCAGAGAATTAATTAACATTTTATTTTATGTTTAAATATTAATTGTACGATTATTTTTCTTTCTTCCTTTTGTTTCATCAATACTATTTTATACTTTGTTAAATTATAATTATATTTAATTACATAGGTAGGATTGGGATGTGGTAAAAAGGGAAACAATAATAAATCCACAAAATTTCCAACAATTGTCTATTTTATACATTTTTTATTGTAGTATAAATTACTACATTTTGTTCCAACCATCCATTTTTGTTGTTGTTAGAGTATACATGTTTTAGTTTTAAGTTTCTTCAGTGGTCTCGAGTATTAAGAGTCGTCGTGCTCTCTCTGAATTAGCTGAGGTAAACTTATTTATTTCATTTTTATTATTATTACTATTTTTCTCCTAAATCCTAGGGGTGGCGCCCAACAAAAGCACAATTTTATACATCTTGATATTAACTACTGTTGTTATTAAGTATAGCTGAACGTATACTAGAACTAGTAATATAGATATAGGAAGAAAGTTTTTTATATTGTGTTTTTTATATTATTACTACAGGAGAATGGTTAAGTTCCCCTAGTACGAAAAATACTAATAGTTACGTGGTTATAAATCAAACACGCCGATACAAAAAAAACTTCACGGTATAGAAATTTAAATTAATAAGTCCAAAAATAATAATTTTGAAAGGTTCCCAATAATATAGCCGAAAGAGAATTTTGAAGAATATAATTAAGTCCAAGCTTAATCTGTTGCTCTCACCTAATAAGCCCGTGATACAATGAGTACTCACACAAAATAAACATCACAATATATAGCTGGCACAGATACATGACATGCCCACGGATAGAGGGAAAAAGGGAGGGCAAATAAATGGAAGAGGGGAGACAAACAGTGCTTAGGAAGGATTGTGGTGACTCTAGGAGCTCGTAGAAAATCCTGGAACTATACAGGCGGTGGAAACGAAGATTAAACTAATGGAGTCACCGTCACTCGTTTGTTTTTGGGCGGGGCTTCTTTCTTGAGAAGACCGTTGGATCATATCTCCATTTAGTCCGTGGGATTGAGTTCTAGGGAGAGGAGGTCACAGCACACGTGCTCTGGTGTTTATGTTCAACAGGGCAGAGGGTGAGTGTTCTCTCATTAAAATTGAGCTTGTTGTTTTGTTTTTAAACATGGTTACAAAATCACTATTACCAAATATCTATTATATTACCTTGAGACTTTCCCAATTATTAATAATGTTTTACCATACCCATAAGTACCAAATTTAAGAGTTCTGAGTCCATTGTGACCCCTAAAAGTTTCTCGAGGGCCCAGCTCTCCCAAAAGTGAGGGATAAAAAGTGTAAGCAATACAGACTTAGCTTAAGATTAAAGAAAGTAATAAATAAAATATATTGTTTCAACAAAAACAAAATTAATTAAGGATGAAATTATCGTTTCTTTTAAATTGTACACAAAAGAGAAATAGTAGAAATTACCAGCATGACTGGTAGTAAATTATATTACACAAGGTAACTTATAGGTACCTGCTTCATTAGCCAATGGCTCATGGTGTCATTCTCAAAATAGATTGGACTTCTGGTGATGGGGGGAACTAAGGTTCGGATCCGGGTCGAGTGTTCTGAGTGAGATTTTTAATTAATTTGTCAATCTACCTCTATGCAAATATGGGTACACTTCCTCTAATTGAAACATTCTTCATCCATAAAACCAAATAGTAATTTGTACATATGCTTGCAACGCTACTGGTAGTAATACTCGGTGCTAAAAAAAACTTACGGATGCAATATAGAAAGCGCTAATATTTTCTTGATATAATTATGGTTGTATATACATCAGAGTTCTCTCTTAGTGCTAGTTCTGCTAAGTTGAATATCAACGCGCAAAGGTGTGTTTGTTTGTATTGTATCGATAATTATGTAACTGGGTTTTTTGTATTATTTTTATAAGTTTTAAATAAGAATACAATGACTATGGGATGTAAAAGTAAGCGATCAATAAACATTAGCTGTTGTAGGAAAAAATACCAAAATTAATTAGTAAATTGTTAAAAAAAAAACTTCAACCGAAATAAAAGGGTCATCAGTGAGTACAAAAATAAAGAAACGGAATGGGCGAAACTCATGCACAGACATCTACAGAAAAAAAAGGCAGACTTCCTTCTCAGTCATCATCTACTGAAGGACAATAAAAAATCCTTGATAAAAATTTATTTCCAGTCCTACTTGCTGAAAACTTACACATGGTTGGAATATATAAAAATTCTACTTCCCATTCGGGCTACACGCTTATTTACTAAATTCTTTACTGTCTTAGGGATTAAGAACATACATGTCAGAGGAAGTGTACAGGAATTTGCGTCGTGGGAAAGTGGATAACCACCTAGGAAAAAACTACCCACAGTACATCCGACCGGGATCGAGCTTTGGCTTCCAACTCATCGGCAGTTTAGTCTATGGTGAAAATGACGCCTGACCTAGACCATGAAGCCACCGAAGCGGGTTAGAAATTAAGTTAACCCCCCATGAAATATTACAGTATATTGGCGACTGTGGCTTCCCTAAAACAGGTGTAGAAGAGCACTTTAATTGGAAAAAGCTTTGATCAAACTGAAGATGAACTTCTTGTCTCTAAGCAGGTTTCTTTGCCGCCCAACTCAAATTCTATGTAGAGAGGTGGGAAGTTGGTGAGAGGGGGTGAGGACTCGTTAAAGGTGGTGGGACTGGCAGTCCTCATGTACCCTTTCCCCGTTCCTACGTACATGCACTGAGGTCTTGCAGAAGTTCAAGTGACTATTCCACAGATAACTAAATATCATGAATCCTTAATTTGACAAGGTGACTAGCCATCATAGTTAGTTTTAATTCTTCTGATACATTTTTAAAATAATTTTTAGCATTGCGTTATATTACCTGTTTGGACTGTACGCCTATGTACTAATTGCGTTAATATATTAGGAATTAAGGAGGCTAATATAGAGAAAGTATCCTTGCATTTGCTTAGAGGGAGATAATCACATGATGAATTTTGGTATCATCCGCTACGTGGAGTTTGAAATATATATATTTTTAAATATTCTTAAAATAGGAAAATATAAGAAGTCATGAACATTTTTGACTTTGAAATTATGATAATTCTTGACTTTTTATATCTCCACGAAGAGAGTCTTATAATTTTGTTACTCCTCCATATTTGTTTGTCTGCCTATTCTCAGGGCTAGAACTTAAACAGGTTGAAGTAATTATTTTAAAATTAATATTTGTACATATATGTATATATATATTATATGGTCAAGAAGTTTATTGGTTTTGATTTTTTCTCTCAAATTAAGGCTAGATAACTGATTTTTAGACATTTAACATTTCTCGGAACATTTCTGATAATTTTGTTCAAAACTTATATCTAGGTAGTCATGTAGTGACAAATATTAATATATTATTTTTTTTAGGGGTAAATTTAAAAGTATTTTGAGGATTAGTTCTTTTCAAATTAAACATATTTATAAGTTGGATCAAATAAGTTTGTTTAAAATTTGTATCTGGTGTGTGTTTTACAGAATAATTAATATATGTATTGTACATACACGTCATCTAGACCATGAATTGTAAATATTTTGTTGGTGAACTTGAGACAGCTTTTGATAGTCCCCTCTATATAAACCATAGTACTTCATACAAAACTTATAAATTCTTTTCCGTGAAAAAATCTATCTTATAAAACACATTTGCTCTTTCAACAAGTCCAACGTTCAACATCGTCTTTCAGCATTTTATAAAACCTGAACTTATACCTCTAAACCAATTTCAGATACTTCGATATCTCACTTTTCATGAATTTCATGATAAGAACGTAATGAGAACAAAACGGAAACTTATTCATTCTGGGAAATATCAGTAAAACACCACTATAAACAATCAGGGACTCAACTCGTACGTCACTCTTGAACTACTCAGACACAATTCAACTATCTCTGTGCAGGCAAATCAAAGGGACCCAGCTCATTTGTCACTCTTGAACAGTGCGGGGACAAACTGTATCTGTGTGAACAAATCCTAGAGACCCATCTTATACGTCATTCTTGAACTGCTTAGACACAATTCAGCTGTCTCTGTGTAAATATATTCTAGGGACTCTGCTCAAACGTCCCTCTTGCTGGGGGTGGACACAAACTGTATCTGTGTAAGCAAATTGATCTGATATTTAGGCTCAACATCTACAAATGATGACAGCAGAGTAACAGCATTGTTATCGTACTACCTAACATCAACAAAATTATCTGTTGCATAATCTAGTCTATCTACTGAGCAACGTCCTTGACGTTTTAATTATTTTTTTTCTGTCAGGAACAATCTTTCAATCTATTTGACCTTACAGGACCAATATAAAAGATTCCTCTTTGAAGAAGAGATTGTACAATAATAACAGTTGTAAAAAAATATTGGCAAACACTTTGAAATTATGATTGTTTGGTAAATTCGTAGACATTTTCATCAATACTTAAAAGCCTGATAATTTACCATCACCTCTCTTTTCATTACTAGCGGTGGCTCCTTGATAAATATCAAAATCATATAAGAAGTGGGAAGATCCAGTCCTTCCCCAAATTTTTAATCCCAACGAGTTGACTTATTCTGAGTGAATTGGCATAGGTAGCTCCTTCCTTTGAAGTCTATCATTATTTCATCTACGCTTTTATTATATTCGGGAACCTCTGTCAAACAAGGTTTTTGTAAAAGGGATGAGCATGGCGTTATTTTCCATAGTTGGTCAGTATTTTTTCTTTGTCTATTACAGTAAAATGCTTATTGAAATGAAAATTAGTGAGAAGTTTCTTAAACTGATTCCATGCCATTACATCTGATTTCCAGTAGCTACGGACATTAGGCATTTGACAGACTCCCATTGTTATAAACATACATACCTAGTTCTTGTTCAAGCTCTAATTTATATGTATTGATAGACGTTCTTGACTTTTGAACACCAGGTAAGAATGTATTTTATGATAACATTTCAAGCATTTCAACTGTTATGAAGGTTTTGAAATATTATAATGAATTTAATATATTACTTGGAGGGTCATTAATATATGCAAATGGATAAAATAATGGCTTTAAGTTTCCTTTATTCCATTGAAGCCGAGGTAGTTTTTCAGTAAATTCCTCAATTTCATCAGGAACATCTAAATTGTCAATGTCGTTCATTTCTCTCTCACCAACAAATGAACCTTTATTGATGAGAAAATTCTCATCTTCACTATCCTCTTCTAGCTCCTCCAAATCACTTAGATCAGGATTGTTCAGGATTTCTCCGTAACCTGTAGTAAAATATTAATTATATAAAATTATTTTTATATTTTACAAAAAACAATCATAATCAACGCTACTTTGTTTTTTTTAAATAGGAAAACATAAGTATTTCGATAAATTATTATTAACAATGAGTATTTAACCATTGTATAGTTTCTAAAAAACTTATTAGGCGTAGATTAATTTTATTTCACGTTGATTGAACAAAAAATAAGTAATGAAATAACAGAAAAATAGTCCTCTAATACTTATTTCAACACACCAAACTTAGTATATTGGTGGCTTTTCGAAATAAGAAAGAATAAAGGATTCCTTTATAACCTCTAAATTAGCATGTGTTTTGTACAATGTATTTCCAAGTTCCTTATCTTACAACTAATCCGCTCACTGTTGCTAACTTCTTTGGTGCTAATTGCAAACTATTCCTGAGATATTATAAAAAAACTATCCCTGTACTATTTTTTTTTCAACACATGTATTAATCTATTACACAATTTATAATATTACACACAAAGTAAAACTAATTTTTTTTATTGAACCAAATTTTCCACTTTCACCAAATTCACACGTACACTTCACCGGGTTCCATGTTCATTCCCCAGTTAATTTTGAAAGTACTTTTTTAAATGCACTGCGTTGTAAGTTCCAATTAGTTCTTTGGACCTTGGACAGCAAATAACATACGCATTCTCGCCCTTAATACCCGTGATAAGACCCGGTACAGAATACAACAGGAATAATTTGCTCGTTTGCTTGGAGAGAGACGAAGATATTTTGTGTGTCCTTATTACACCAGATCTTCTCTACGGTATTTCGCTGGTTTTCTATTCATCTGGGTCTGGATCAACTTAAATCTTAATTCCACACTATCTGTTGTCTTAAGCCATAGTCACCTGAACGTCTATCTCGAGTAGCATTGGTGGGTCTCATGTTCTCTCCGCCATCTTGAAATTTTGACTCTTCCCTTTGGCAGTCTAGTCCTTCCCGCAGTTTTTTACCTGGTGTTGTACCAAATTTAAAAAAAATCCTTTTCCCACTTCGCACTTATCCTCGCCAGGGTTGTGCTTAGCAACCCCCTTACTTATTAGCTTCCCTTTACGCAGATTGCCATTTTCAAGTTTTACGCTGGCTACCACTACCTCTCTAGTAAAGGATACTTCAATATCATCCTGCCCCTCCACCAATTTGACCTTACTTGAAACATAATCGATGATACCACTCTTCAACCCCAGACAATCAGAGCCAATTATGGCAGCAATATATAAATTAGGCACTACCAAAAATACTATTTCCGTAACCACATTTTTAAATTGCACTTCTAACATCACCTGTTGTCGATACTTAAGGTTTCTGACAGCGTTTGCACATAATAAGCTGACTCCATTCACAGGAAGAACAGGTATTTTTAATTCGGGTTTTTTTGTCACTATTTCCTCGTAGCAAGATTGAGATAAGGCACTTATGTCTGACCCACTGTCCACAAGAAAGTTCAAAGTGGTCCTGCCTACTCTACCTCTTATCTCCGGGGCACGCCAACCTACAGACCGTTTCTTTAGTTGCTCTTCATGTAATATATCCGGCTTGGGATCATTTATTAATATTGAATTAACTCCCTTATCTCTGGAAGACTTACTAGCCCTGTCTATTTCACAACTGCTTGCACCCGGGCTGTGATGCGATGACATTAATAGTTTTTTGAATTTGCCCTGTCCCTTACCGGTTCCTCCAAGGGATTCGGAGTCACTGGGACACTGTGCAATTACGTTAAGATCACTGGCTGGGTTGTGTAATTCCACTGTGATTTGGCGCACATTCCTCTGCCCATTAGTTGACACTTGTGTCCTTGTTCCATGTAATAGTAGGCTTGGCCGCTGATGCCAATCTTCGGTCCGTGGTTGTGTTTTGACCCTTCTTGTGGAGGTTTTTGGTTCCCCCTCCTGTCATTCCTCCAATTTACAGGTTTGACATTTTGTTGATGCGAGGCACTGAGCTCTTCTCTGTATTTTCTGGGCTGCTGTCCTGGAATTAATCTCTGTGATCCTTGACCTTGGGAATGATATTGTAACCCTTTATTCCGTATTAGCATACTTTGTGCTCCCTCCCGGTTATTGCGTAAGTCCAGCCTCTCTGTGACTGGGAGTAACTGCGCCATATTGGCTACCCCTGCCACTATCAATATATCTTGCGTATTCCAGTCGAAGTGTTGTATCAGATGGGATACGAACCTCTCTTCTCTTATTGGGTCGTCCAGATAGTCAGCTTGGTTCTTTAAGTGCTGTATATATTCCCTCATCGTTTCATGACGCGAGTCATATGTCCCATTAAAAGGCTTTTGTAGGAATATATATTGTTGGTGCATTGACCACCATTTTCCCAGGAAGGATTTCCTTGCCGTTGCATAATTGGCCCACTCCCATTCTTAATTTTTAGACCAAACCACTCATTAGTAGGTGTACTTTCAATTGTTCGTTATCAATTGAACTTACTACCTGGTCAATCCTGGTGATGTATTGGACTGCCAACAAGTTTGACCTACACCCACTATATTTAGTTATTCGTGCCTTAATCAGATCTAAGGGCACTTTCACCTTGTATGTGGCTAGATCCAGCCTGCCCTGGTGACGTCACCCGAGTACTACTTGCGGACAACAGTGGCTCATGTGCTGAGGAGGTAGTGTTCCTTACATAACCATTCTCAAGTCGCTGGACCCTGCCTAGCAGCTCACTATAGTCATTTTCATTTGTCCCTACCCGAGTGGTCAGCGTAGCTATCTCTTGATCTAGTTTGTCCCTGGGTCTCAATTATGGCTTCCTGTTTTGCTTTTATTTCCGCGGACTCGTTCCTTTGCCGATATTGTGTCCCTCTAAGTACCTTATGACCCACTTTAATTGATCGTAGTTCTTCGTCAACTGTCTGCTGAGCTTGATGAAACTGGTCCATTTCTATCCTCATTATCTTCATTTCATCTTGAACTCCCTTCAGTCCTCGTTCTAGTGTTCTTTGGGTTGTTACTATCTGAACTAACACCGCCTATATTTTACCCTGACCCTTCCTGAGCTCCTGAATTTTATCATTTTGTTTGGAAATCATTACGTCTAATTTTTCGGCCTGTTGAGCTATCTCAGCCCTAAGGTTTTTCCCAATTTGGCTATCTGTTTAGTTTGATTTACTTGATTGGATTGTATAACCCTTAATAATTCATCAAACCTGGACATTATATCGGCCGGAATGGCACTACACTCAGAATTTGTCTCCTCCACCCCCTTAGCACGTACTGACACGTCTGTCATTGTGGTGATTGCGTCGTTTGAATTGTAGGTAAGCGTCTTAGTTACCTTTAGTGGTTCTGTCACATCTTTGACCCCCAAATGGTTACCCAGTCCATCATTAGGTTCAATTTCCTCAAGCATACCCCTCCTAGTATTTTTGTTCCAAGCTTTTTGTAAATGTCCTTGAGATGTAAAAACTCCTTCCTCCCCTTCTTCATTCAACTCAACCTCTAATTCCTGGTCATAACCAGCTGATCGTTGTCTCTTGTTCCTTATCACGCTGTCACCATTGTTTTTTTTTGTTATTCGACAGGTACTACGTGTGTTAAGTATATTAACTTTCTCCAAGGAATCTACAAATCCCTTCCCAGCATTATCAAGGTTCAAGCCAAACACGTGATGATGAGATTTAGAATCCATATCCTATTTACTTACCGTATTCTGCTGCACGGTTCCAAGACCTGTAAATAATCGTCCTTTTAACGTCAAATTCACTCACCAATCTGCTAATTAAATTACCCTCTATATGCTGAGGTGTTCTTTCCTTGAAGGCAGCTGTCGGTAGATGAGTGACTTGGTCCTCCGTAGATGAGTGGCTCGGTCCTCGGTTGATTAGTGACTTGGTCCTTCGTAGATCAGTGGCTTGATGTTCACCCCGTCATCACCTCAAATGTCGTTAGAATGAATTATTGTTCTTTATCTCGTTATTTTACACACCAGTACGTGGGCACTAAAACTGTTCACTTCGTTACTGTCTGTCGTTGACGAAATCTTTTCTCCTGCACCCGATTATTATATTAATTAACGAGATCCAAGTTCACTTGCATTAAATCTTTTGCATTGTATCCGGTTATTTACTGTATTTAACGAGATCCTGGTCACTTGCACCAAATATTTGCTACGCGCATAAACGGACCTCAGCTAACACAACTTCGTGGCCAGCCTTTAGACGGCCGTAACGGCTTCGTAAATATAATGAGGTATACACGGAATGAATGTTTATCTTATTTCAATATAAAATTTGGTTGTGATCGTATAGTGGGTTAAATTAATTAAAGAAATCATATATTTAAATTTATTTTAGCAATTCACTCGATACATGTCACTCGTCGTATTTAGTGTGAGAGTGGCCGCCAACTGATTTAAGGTGAATTACAATATACACTGCTTAGTCGTGATATATTATAACTACTACGCGCTATCACGCCTGATTATTTTTTATTATAATAATTATAGCCGCGGCGACTAACCGAGCGACTAACGCGAGGGGTCGTTTAAAGGTTCACAAAATATGACACCCCAGATTTCAGCTGGGAGCGTCCTTGGCCGTAGCCCGGTGAGACCAGAGTACTGGGTCTCCTACGTGACTCAACGGATACTATTTTTTAAATATTGAAGAAATACTCCCATTGGTCCAGAAGATCCAACATGGACGAACCTAACTGTCCCTCGGACCGTTAGCGTGGTCCAAGACAAGGGAGGGAAGCCACCCCCCCCCCCCCTTAGTAGCTTTTAGGAAGCTATTGTTACTGGCGGCGACTCTCACAATATTCTTTAATACCTGGATGGCAGGTTATTAACCTTACAATACCCCGTTATTGCCTATAGGGCTGCTAACACATCCAATTTTCTGATGTGTTCACAAAGAATTGCATCAAAAGATACTCCTTACGCTTTAACGCAACAATTCTACAATGTCATAAGAGTAGTTAAATATAAGTAAGTCTCTCAAAAAGTTTATTATTATTTCTTATACCTCTCAGGAGAAATGTTTGTACAACAATGATCTATCCCCTTAATTTTAGACTCAAAAGTTAATATTTACATTTTTTATCGGTCAAAATTTATAAATGAGGTATTTAATAGTAATGCAATCACTTGAATATGTGCAACACCAAATAAATTTCAAAAATTTAAACCAGAAGTCAAAATCTTAATATTAAATGCTGACCCTTGGGCACTCAATATCGATCTCTTTTATTGGTACAAACACACAAATAAAGCATTCATTCTTTAAAATTAAAACTATAACATTTAAAACTGAGACTCAAAGAAGTCTTACCTAAGTATTGTGCAATTTTTTCTTGGGTTTGCTATTGTATACTATTTCGTCTCTCATATATTATGAGTTTTGAGTAAATATATCAATTTTTAAACAATATAGGGAAAAAGGCCCTGTGGAGTACATACCATTTATTTTGTCTGCAGTTCGTTGTTTTCGATATATATTGGTGGAAAGTTTTCCAATGAACACCCGTTGTGATTTATAATGGTCTATTTCTCATCCTATTTTTACTTGTATGTGAGCTTACTTTCTATGTACTACATTTTTCTTAGCACCGCATCTTACTACCCGTTAGAGTTATACGTCTAGATACTGTGTTAGGTATAAGGAAGGTTTAATGTATAGGAAGTGCACCAACATTTGCGTGGAGAGTGAATGGAAAACCATCCTCAGAGCACCTGACCGGGATATAACCCCGATCTTCCCGTCTTCAGCAATCTAGTCTAATACGAGAGTTGCGCGTTATACCACGTGGCCATCGAAGTCGGTATAAGCTACTATTCTGATTCCCATGGGCCCTATCTTAAATTAAAAATGTTTTTGATGACTACGTCATACAACCCATCTTGGCTATCTGCATTTAACTACACTAAATGGTAGGAGGAATGGTAAGTTTAGCGAAAATGTACTTGCGTGAAGGGAGATTATAAACATGTAGGGTTAACATTCCTAAGGTAGGTGACCTGATGGTCTAGGGGTAAGGTGTCAGACTTCTATGCTGGCGGCCGGGGTTCGATCTGATTACCAAACCCTTCCTTCACCTCTGACAAGACATCTTGTGAATGTGAGGAATGCCAGGTCTCCACCGTGGTTCGGATTCTGATTCCACGTTAAACTGTAGGTCCTCCATTTCATCTCACAATCACCCTACCATTTACACATTAGTGTAAGTGCGTATAACCCGAACAGGTAGTAAGACGCGGTGCTAATAATAAACATTCCTAAATATAATCTGGCCAAGCTTTGAACCTTAACCCTCCCATCACCAACAAACTATACCAAATGAGGTTGACATCTTAGCCCACATGCACAAAATGCTGGTCCAGCCCAAAATACTGTCAATATATTTCCAGGCTCAACTGAAATTGGATCGTCGGACGAGCGATACCGAGAGAAGTAATCGAGTGACTCAGCTGATAGTTAGTTTGGGTCTACAGGACCAAGAGGACATTAGGATTGGCTCCCAGGGCTCCGACAAGGTGTTGTCTGGGGGTGAGAAGAAGAGGCTCTCTTTCGCCACAGAGGTGCGTATATTATTGAGGAAATAAAACATAAACAATTCAACAAACACGTCATATAAAATGAAATTGTGTGTAATAATGTTTTTCCGAATTTAAACAAGTCTTGTTCTAAGAGAAAACTAGAACCGATGGTCAGAATTAGATGAAAAGAAAAGGGATTGATTTAGTTTACATTCAAAACCAATTTGTATTCAATTCTTAGCTTCAAAAATTTATAAATTGATCCATAATTTATTATAATGAGCTAAGGTTGTTGCGGGTATTACGAAGAAAGCTTTGAGGTTAATATTAGTTTTTAAGTGTGTATTTTTGAACTACAGAAATAAATAGTATGGTGGTCATTTGTCACATAATGATTTATAACTTTTTATTTTAATAAAACTTATATCATTTGACAGTAAATATATTATTATCATTAATAATATTTCAATGTGTACACCTTATATGAATATCTATGTGTACTAAATTTCAGCCTCATACATTATTTACTTTACTTTATCAACGATATGAAAAATCATAAGATATAAGGTTTGACCCCTTATATTTCGTCAACTGTAATTATTTAAAACCATTGAATCACTATTTATATCCTACATTTGTTAAAATTGTGCAATATAATTTTAATGGTCAAATCCCTATAATCGAGAAAGATTGTATATATGCACACACAGTATTTTCGGAAACTCATAGACCCAAACTGCACATATAGCTTGTTTGAACCAAAAGTAATAAAAAATCCCTGTACACTTACATCTGAAAAATTATAATAGTATACCATTAAACTGCAGGAAGTGGAACATACATTTTTATAGGTTATGATTCCGGTTCCTGTTCTCATAACAGACATTTTAAAGGTTCCGGTTAGAGCACAATAAAGGTTCTGGTTCTTTTCGGTTCCTGATGGTGTTCCGGTTCTGGTTCCAGTTATTTAAATTTTAAAAAAATACCACAGCGTATTTCTATAAATTCGGGCTACGTTAATGTAATAGATTCGATAATGGTTTTTTAATGAATGAGGAAGGTTATATTTTTATAACTAGAAGAAGTGTATCCGCATTTTTGTGAAAGGAGAGTGGAGAAACACTTTGGAAATAACACTCTGGATCAAAAGTATTGATAGATTAAAAATATTATAACGTAGCTTTATACCAATTTAGTTATTTAAGGTTCCAATTCCAGTTCCAGTTCTTCAAAAAAGTGTTTTAGGTTACCGGTTCCAAATCCGGTTCCTTAAATATAAATGCTAATTGTGGTTATCGGTTCCGGTTCGACTCACTGTTAAATTGTGATTGAATTGTGGCGTACAGCGCATGGAGATCAAAGCTGTTCAAATGTGAATGTACAACAAGTTGCATAGGAGCTAGGCGTACGATACGGCACACCTTGACATCTTAGAATACGGCCGAAGAACATACCACAATTAATTATAAACAAAACACCAGTCTATCTAGAAATGCAAATACGCTCTGATACTATCATAGTTAACGGTCCTACTTCAGAGAAAGTGTGTGCCACTATTACACGTGCAGTGCCACGCGCCCAACTCCTATGAAACTTGTACACTCACGTTTGAATAACTTTGATCTCGAGGCGCAGTAAACCAAAATTCAATCGCTATTTAATAGTATAGTAGCATAGTTTTCCGGATGTAAGTATATAGGGATTTTGGTTTAAACAAGCTGTATGTGCAGTTTGGGTTATGAGTTTTCGAACAACCTGTATGTGTGTATACATATTATATAGGAATATATTTATTTATTTATTTTTAATTTATACATTACCACCCTATTGCTATTTTTAGAAGAAATGTTATACTTCGAGTGGGGACTTTTGATGCATAAATTGAGTTCTTTGTAATTTCCAGTAGTTAAATTGTGATTGCATGATTCTCTTATATATATAAAAAGAGAATCATNATATATATATATATATATATATATGTATACGCTTTAATTTTAAAATTATTATGGAAAAAATCTTCAGTAAATTTTCTTCAAGAACTTTACTAATTATACAAAACACAGATTTAAATTACTTTAATAATGTAGCTTAAAATAAACCACAAATAGCTGAAGTCTTCAAAAATCAGATCTTGAATACTAGAGATATATTCAGAGTGTTTCAGTTATAATTTAATAGGTGTTAATTTGTTATTATCATATCTTTTCGTGGAGATAATTTTACGACTGTATTTTCATATTGGCTATGTTTTCAGATGCTGACAGACCCTCCACTTCTGTTTTGCGACGAGCCAACCACGGGTCTGGACTCGTATTCCGCACAAAATTTGGTTAACATGATGAAGCTGATGGCCTCTAATGGCAAGACTGTGTTATGTACTATTCATCAACCTTCCTCCAATATCTTTAATATGTTTAACCAGTTGATACTTGTAGCGGAGGGTAGGATCGCTTACTTTGGATGCACGCAAACTGCCCTCACGTTCTTCGAAGGGTAAGTTGAATCGATGGCCTAGAAAAAGACAGTACCACTAACCAAATATATATTATTAATTCATTCTAAGCCAAGACCTCATGTAAACAAAGCCACGTGAAGTCTATGATCTGATATACTACTGAACGGACTTTCAATTGTGTACTTTCACTAAATAGTCCCTCCCATGTTTTATATTAAACTTGTTTTAAAATAATATAGGAAAATTATTATAGCTAAAATTATCCCTTCATTTGATTTATGAATAATAACTTTAAGGTTTGCAAGTTCTATTTAAACACCAACAAACTCCAGAACAGCGTTGAGGGATCCATTTATACACTCCCTATCACATGTTAATGTCAAATCAGTAACGGTAAGTTGACACCTCGTCTCGGCAGCGTTAAATTACGGTTGTAAGTGTTGAGTTCTATCTGTCTGTTTATGGCATTTTCTGGGTTATGGAGTTTGCCGAGTTTTGTTAAACTTTAAACAGGATATTTAAAAACATTAAAAGTACCAAAATTTGTAATGACCTACTTTGCTATGGTGGTGATATGAGAATGCTTGTATACATGGTCACACCTACCTAAAATATTGCACTGCTGTTTCACTAATCATGTAGGGCCTTTGCATAGTGATATGAGAATGTTTGTTTACTTCAGGGCTCAGGTTAGGATGAATCAATAATAATATCACCATCTGGGTTGATAAGCCGATTATAAGTGACTCACGATCATATTGTTTATTTAAGATACATAAAAAAAGACAACTCTCCGGTTTTCTAACAAACAAGTTAAATTTTGAAAGGCTGATCGATTTATTTTTTAAGTTTTCGTGTTTGTATTTTGATATAGACATCAATAAATTGGATCAATTTGGCTGTCTGGAGCTGAAAAAATTTGGAGCTACAAATTAATTAACTTTTCTTGAAAATTAAAGAAATCATTTCTTTCTCGTGCTACAGACAGAGGGTAGAGATGTTGGATGATTTTTATACAATCAATTTATCATCATTAATTTACTACTTTGAAATGTTCTTTATCTTACACTTCCATCATGACATTGTATATTAAAATACACCACCAACTTATAGGTTAGTCTTTCATCTTCCGATAGATATTAATTTGCTAAGTCCACGTGCTAATACATGTCCGCAATATACTCAAGTTTTCCCCAATGGACTTGAACCTCTACTTCCCCTCCATCATCATCATTCTAGTATACTGAAAGAGTAGCGCGTTAGACCATATGGCCTCTGAGGAGGGTCACATTTCGATTTTTAAATCAAATCTTACTAACCATTTGGGTTATACGCCTATGTACTAGTTAAACAAATGAGTTAAGGATTTGAAAGACTTAGATGAGAGGAAATGCACCTGCATTAGCGTGTCGAGAGAGTGGAAAACAATTCAGTAAAATCACCCCTAGTGCATCCAACCGGGATCATACCTTGATCTGCCCGTCATCAGCATTATAGTCTAAAACGAAAGTAGAGATTTAAACCACGTGGCCACCGAAGCGGGTTCACTTTTAGCTAATGAGAAATAAATCACCAAACAAAATGTTCATACCAATATACCAATAATATGACTATATAGGACCCAGTGATCATTAAATTTATTATAAACATTTTTAGATCGCATTTTATGAACAGATGATTCATTGGATGAACCAAATTGGAACTCGTCTATTTGTTCGACCAATCATCAAAACAATAGCTAGAGGTATTGGCGCCAAGGGCAAATGGTAAAATTCGCCCACCCTCCTCGCCCACCCTCCTCCCCCACTCTAGTCTTAACAGAGCAGGTGATTCTATTATATTTTACTACATAGGTATCTTTTGCAGATAGAATACAATACAATATCACTATGATTATTGTTACTTGTAATTACAGTCCCGTATTACGTATATAATTTGATACTAATTGTATTTAACACTAACAAAATGTTAAATAAGTTTATATAAAATGTTATTCATAATTTAATATTGTTTATTGAAAAATAAATTATATAGGTAACCCTATTCAACAGCCTCTAGTGATTATATGAGTGGTGACCTGGCGGTCTAGGGGTAAGGCGTCAGACTTCTATGCTGGCGGCCGGGGTTCAATCCCCGGTCCCGGCATAGATTTATCTGATTTCCAAACCCTTTCTTCACCTCTGACAAGATGTGTATTAATCACAACTTGTGAATGTGAGGAATGCCAGGCCTCCACCGTGGTTCGGATTCACCCTACCATTACACATTAGCGTAAGTGCGTATAACCCGAACGGGTAGTAAGACGCGGTGCTAATAATAATAATAATAATAAGGATTATATGAGCTTCAATAGAGGTTGTAGAAGTAAGAAAAACATTTTAAATAACTTAAATGAAGAATAATTTTTTTCTAATCTTTTTCCGTCACGTAATTGATAAGTCAGTGAAGGTCACAGCACCAGTTGTTTACACTAGCTACGCCATTCAAACATTTCATAACCATTGTAAAATGTATTGTCACCAGAGCCAAATCGATCAAAATATTGGTAAATCGGATAATTGATGTTTCATCTGACTACCACTTTTTTCTTAAAGTAATATTAAGAGCCCATTTCAGAGCGATATATTTGCTGGTTTGCATGAGCAACTTACTTAACATATAAGCGTCGTAAATACATTGCAGTAACAAGGGATTTGTTTTATTTTGTAAAATAAGTGTTTAAAATTTAGACCTGCTTATAGCTTATTTTGTTTCTTACCTACTTTAGTTTTTATCATTTGTGAAAACATATTGAATTAATTATTTTTGACACGGCCTAAAAATTAATAACTCAGAGAGTTGACTTTTTATAAATGAGTTCTGACATTTATATTCATTAAGACCAATTTACTATACACATATTTATAATCCAAAGCTTAATTATAAAGTAATTTGTTATCTACTCAGAGGCTTTAATGCTAAAATTTCGCCCTTTGATACTAAGAGTTATCTCTGGACGGAACATTAAGCTTTAGAGGGGTGGAGCCAAGAGTTGGTTAGGCCACTACCTCACTACGGACGACACCCAAAATATTCCCACACCAATCATCACTAAACAAAAAGCCCAAACCAAAGGATGTTTAATTAATTAATGAATTATGTACTTTTCAATAAGTCAGATATTAATTATTGTTTATAGTGTATTTTACAAACCAAAGTTGAAGTGAAACTGTACTACCATTCGCTTATATAAAGTATTGTGCTAAGTGTAGAAAAAAAAAAAGGATTGATACCCACATAGTGTTAGAACGGTATAATGCGTCAATATCCTGTTAGCTTGGCATGCTGCTAACGGAGAATTAGGGTTTCGAATCACAGTCGTGTCATGAGGGTGAGTTTTCCTAAATTGTTTCCCACTCTCCTTCCACGCGAATGTGGGTGAAATACCTCTTAATTTCTTTCTTTTTCATCCCTACCCCAATATAGTAGTTATACATCTATGCGTATAACCTAAATAGGTAGTAAGACGTGGTGATAAAAAAAATTGGGATTTAACTAACCACACTTAAAAACAATTAGACCTAGTAAATCCCTAATGCTGCTTTAGCCCAAGTACAGAAAGGGAGTGATTAGTTAAAATAATCGTTCATACTTTGCATGTACAAACCTTACCGATTTAGTGAAACAAATAGCCGAAACTATTGTTAATGCATTTTAGTGAGGATAACACCGCTTAGATATCATATTCTGAAAATTGAAAAATGACACCTAGACACGGGAATCGAATCCGGGACCTTAGGTAAAGTACGCCAATGCTCTTACCATTGAGATATCCAAGATTCGTCCCGTGCCCATGGCCATTCTTCACTCATAGTTTAAGGCAGAGTCTAAGATGGACGTGCGGAAGTCATCAGCTTATGAACATGTGATTATATAAGATCACAGCTATCAGACAACGCAGCTATTAGCGACCGTGTCCAGGTGTTATTTTTTCAATTTTCAGAATATGATATATGAGAGGTGTTATCCTCACTAAAGTGCATTAAAATAGTTTCGGCTATTTGTTTCACTAAAATATGCAATCTGGTACAATTATATATAATCGTCGAATGGCTACAAAATGCCAACTACCGAGTTACTAATGGCTTCGTTGTCTGATGGCTGTGATCTTATATAATCACATGTTTATAAGCTGATGAGTTCCGCACGTCCATCTTAGACTCTGCCTTAAACCATGAGTGAAGAATGACCATAAGCACGGTACGAGTCCTGGATAGCTCAGAGGTAAGAGCATTGGCGTACTAAGCTGAAGGTCCCGGGTTCGATTCCCGTGTACAGGTGTCATTTCTCAATTTTCAGAATATACTTACCGATTTAGTTGTCTGCACATAATATTTAGCCATGTTATAGATTTATTTTTGTAATAATCTGCGTGTGCTGTGCATCTGTTATTAGAACTAGCTAGCTTGTGTGCTCATTCTTCGACGGGGAATCTTTAGGAAGATTTATCTTTAATTATAATATAAAATTAACCAAAGGTAAAAGTATCCAAAAGTTTATATATTTTTAAATATTAATCTTTTATTGGTTTAAGTGATGTGATTAAACGTGAAAAATAGGCAGACTGACTAAAACATTATATCAAAATAGGGATTTACTGTAATACAAAAATCTTTTCATAAAATCGATCATAATAGAAGTATAACAGTTCAATATCTATTATTTTATTACCAAACAAAATGTGTAAAAATAACATAAAATTTAAACAAAATCCTTAGCGAAATAATGGCTTTTATAGATACGTATTGGTCCCAGCAATACAGGATATATTTCGATTATCTTATACACGGAGCAGTTTTTTATTCTAATTGTTTTTGAAATCTTATATGCCTTATAATTTGGAACCAATTTTCGGTATTATTTGATCATCTGGAGTGGTTTTCGTAACTACTTGCAAGTATATAATTTTCCTACCGCACCATAAAGTGTTTATTTATATACGATTGGCAACTCCCAACCCATTTCAAAGACCCTTGTTTTGAAATTTAAAAATTTCAGACGCTTCTTGTTATTTAGTGTTGTCCCTATAAATGCAAGTAAATATTTCATTTTTATACCATAAGGGAAATATTATATTATCTATGAAAATTTCGGAGGTGGTGCAAATCTTCTATTTTGAAATTTTGGTTGTTTTCATAATATTTGAGCTGTATCTTATAACAGGCTGACAAATTAAAACCTTTAAACCCAATGAGAAGTAGTTTTAATATAGATTTTGGAAATCCCCTCCAAATATTTCACAAGCCCCGAAATAGAAATTTTTAATATTTACTAATTATTTTGGTATTTGGCACTATATTTCTGACAATTGTTTACCATCGCAACTAAAAGCTTTGTTTTCTGTCCACACCCCCATTCCTATTTCTGAGTTCCATTTTAAAATATAAAAGTATCAGGTTTTATGGTACTGTGCAGCTATCTTTCTGCTGAATGTTGTTATATACCACGCTGCCAAGTAGTTGTTTCAATTAGTTTTGAAAATGTGGAATACACTCTCCCCCATCTCGCTGTATCCAACTTTGAAATTTAAGGTTATAGAACTTATTTTAATATCTAGAGTAGTACTTCTACAAGTTTACTAAATTTTATTGTTCTACCTCACCTAAAGTGATTTGTATATTTATAGTCCCCACACCCCAATTTCCCGGAGAAATATTTTTAGATTTCCCGTGTAAAAAATTTTACGGAATGGGGTAAAAAGAACAAAAAACATTTAAACATGTATAGCTTATCAATTTGTTTTTAAAATAATTTTATAGAAGGTAAGTAAAACTACTAAAAGGTGTAAAACATTTTAAAAGGGTAAATAGTGCAGACAGGGTAATAAGCCAAAAAAGGATAAAGGGCAAAAGAGATTTTTATTTTGGGGTAGAAAGATTAAAAAGTTGTAAAAGTGCAAAACTGAGAGAAAGAGCACCCCTTTTATCCCATTTACTCTTTTACTTCCGTTTACGTTTTTTGCACAAATTGTGATTTTTGCCCTTTTAGTACTTTTTAATTTTTTTAGATTTTTGGAATCTTTTTGGCATTTTTACACTTTTTGCCATTTTGGCACTATTACCCCTTATGTTATTTTTACCTATTTGTCTTTTTTACCCTTTAGAGATAATTTACTTTGTTTAAATTTGGCCCTTTTGATCTTTTATGTCTCTTTGGTACTTTTACCCTTTTGTTGCTTTGACCCCTCTTGTCCTATCTACCTTTTTAGCAATTTTTGCTCTTTTTGTCCTTTTTACCCTTTTTTGGCATTTTCTTTTTTTCCCTTAGTGCTCCTTTTTTACGTCTTTAACTTTTATATCCTATTTATTATTTTATTATTTATTACAAAATATTTTATGTAATTTACCTATTCCATATAATCATGTTTGTATAATTTTATTTGATTAACTGAACGTGTGAAGGGGCATATTGTCTTATTGTTAAAAGTAAATATTGAATTGTTACTTTTTTATTAATATAGTTCATTTTAAATTTCCACATTAAAATAATACAAACACCAGAAGATGTTATTCTGAATATTTTCTAAGCAATTGATTGCACAACTTTATCGTTTTTATATAGTAGGTGTCCATCCGAATCTTAATATTGGACATACTCTAGTATAAGCCACATAATATATTTTAATATATTTGGCCCAAAATGTATATTACAATTCAATATGTTATGATCTATAAAAACAATAAACCATTACTTACAGCAGTTATGTTGACAATTTTACCTAATCATATACAAAAGTATATGCTACTGTAAATATGCTGAATGAATTACCTTTTAATTATTTACATTTATTTATTTATTGTGTAAAACAATTCCAACCTAAACATGTTGTGTTTTTATCAATTACAATATTGCTATTTTGAACTAAATATTTAAGGCTATTTTAGAAAAATGTAAAATTTTCAAATATGGTCATAAGTAAACGTGCTTTAAATTAATTTATTTTAGAAAAATAAAAATACTTTATTATATATAGTGTAAAATATACCAATTAAAAAAAATTATCAAGCTTATTTAAAAATAAATCTTGCAAATTATTTTCTCAGCAAACTAAGCCCTATCTCTTAATGCTTACTTTTTAAGAAAAGCGATCAAATTGAATTAATTATCACGTAAAAAACTACTATGATTCTCATTTTAAACCAAATCATGTGTGTCATTTTTAAAAGATTGCTGTGTTAATTGTCGTTTCAAACAATTCCAATATTATTTTAAACACAATCGTTGGATCCAATTTATAAAATATTTCAAGTTTTTTAAAACTATTAAGCTGTAAACCATCCCTTATTTGGGAGATAGGGACAAAAAATTAAAAAATTGAATAAATTAACTCAAACCATTTAAGCTCTATCCCTTAGGCTGGACTGACAGACAGAATTGGAAACTCAACTTTTTTGGGTTTGGAATCACTTAAAACATAGATTCTGCATAGTCTTGAAGCGGAAAATGTTCATAATCATTTGATCACAATACTGTTTTTATTTACAATCAAGTCAAAATCGACTTAGTTTTACTAGACTTCAGGATTAGGGAAGGATAAGGTATAATTCGTCACGAAAGTTTCCCGCATTTACGTGGAAGAAGAGTGGGGAACCATTTAGAAAAAAACACCCTCATACACACAACTGATATTCGAACCCCAACCTCCCCAGTACCAGAAAACCAGACTAAATAAGCTTGACACATGTCCACAGATAATTATTTACACTAATGGAGTCAAATTTCTCTTAAAAAATTAGAAAGATGAACATTGATGGGAATAATCGATATCCTTATTAATTAAGTAACAGAGATGAAAAAAGAACATCGTCTGAAAACATCGATATTATAAAACCAAAAATATCGGTAATATTTTCAAACCAATTGAAACTGTAATTGAAGCGTATCTGTAATAAATGAATATGAAACTCATTTATCAATTCAAAATATTCTATTAAAATTTCTAATAAATATTACCATTTTTAACAAATATATAAACATATCGCTGTCTCGGACATCGCCACAAAACATTGTTGGTTGAAAATCATCTATGAGAAAAACATTGAAACTTCAACATGTATGTTCATTGTAGGCCTATATCCCTGCTGGACTGTACTATAAGCATGTCCCGTTTCAGGTTGATCCAACAGTCGATCTCGTTGTAACAGAGCCAACTCTTTAGGTGAAAGGCTACACTAGTTAAATATTTAGCACCGGGTCTTACTAACCGTTCGGGTTATACGCTGCTACACTAGTTAATGTAGCAATAAAAATATTGATCGAATTTACTATTCTTATGATTAGTTTTTTTTAGCACCGCATCTACTACCCATACGGGTTATGCACCTATGTAGACCTACTAAATTACTCTAACGTGTGAACTGGAGAGTGAAAATCATTTAGGATAAACCACGCTCAGTACACCTGACCGGAATTGAGGCCCAGCCTCACTACATTGGCAGTCTAGTCTATTGCGTGAGTGACGCCTTAAAACCATGCGGCCAATGAAGCGGGTATTAATAACTAAAAGTATTTTCATTTATCAGCAATTCTGGTAAAATGTGTTTGATAGTTAAAACGTTAAAATAAAACTATATAATTAGAGTAAAATTTTGTTAAATGGGTTAGATACCTACAAAAAAGAAAAAAAATCAATATTTAAACTATTAGCATCCAGAGTGGTTTTAACATTGAAAGTTGGAACTCAAGAAGCTTATTTGCACTTGAGATCAAGCTATTTCTGTCTTTTATTGCTCTACTTGTGGAAATAATGACTCATAAATACCTGGATGGCTACCTTCCTCAACTCACTCGGACAAAGGAGGAAATTTAGGGAAGACTGACACTCAAAGACCCCCACATAAAAAGCTTTTACTCATACCCTAGCCGTTTATAGAATTTAGGCTCAACCCCCCAAGATGGTATTTTTTTCTTCTTAGCCTTCGACTTTGAGTTCATAGTGTCGCAAATTGGAGTCTTAAATATAGTTTGTATGCATATTTTTAACTACCCGTTTAAAATAATTTCACATTTTTACATTTAGAATGACGTCCCCTCTAGCTCGGTGACTGGAGTGGCCGTCCCGTATGCCCCACTCTTTTTACACCCCCTCCCCCACCCCGTTATCAAACTACGGCTTTGCATACATTTTACCCTTTGAAAGTACTAATCTCTCTCATACACATTATATTGAATTGCTGCATATAAATAGTAAAATATGGACAATAAATGGTACGAGACATTCTTATTTACTTTGTCATATAGTAGTTGATGGTTTTGGACAAACTTTCCAAAAAAATAGTTTTTCAGTAAATCTTCGTTAAGAAGATTTCCTCAAACGAACCATATTTTTTTGTTAATTATAAGAAACACTTGTCATGCATACGTTTTAAGCAAAATTATTCAAGACATTTAAAAATATAGTCAACTCCTCAAAAATTACTCATATGTAAACTACTCTTAAATTATCATATTGGCCTAAATATAGTCCGTGGTTTTTCTCTTAAATAAATCCTTTCAAAAAATCTACTTATATTATATAAACAGACTATTTTTTTTTTTCGTTTTGGAAGTGTAATGGTGGACGCTGATGGAAATGATCGCATGCGTCTAATTGCCAAATCAAGGTCAAAACAAAATAGTTCAGGATTTTCACCCTGGTTGAGAACTGGTTAGTCAGTAGCAGTCTCTGTGGTGTTAAAAATATTTAGATAATTTATTATTTATATAAAATAATCCATAATGGTTACAAATAAAGTTTAAATTAATTTTGACTTAATGAATTTAATTGTTAATCACAGTAATGGAAACTATGAATACTGTGCAATATATTTAAACGAAAATATCCTTGTTGATATAATAAGCATACCAAAATTATAATTAAAACTCATTAGTTGAAATAGTTTTAGTAGTGAGAATCCTAGAACACTATAAAAAATTTATTTAATATGACCAATTACTAATTTAATTAACAGAAATGTATTATAACAGATTAATAGGTAAATAATACATTTTTGAGATGTTAAGATGATGTATAAAAATTTAAATAATCAATCAAGACCAAAAGAATGTAGTATATTTGAAGATTAAATTATATATCGAAACTTATACTGTATATATAGCTGAAGAAATTAAATTGTTGAATAAATACGGACTGGTTAACTTCCTGTTTCTCATTTTTAACCCATTGGTTGATGGCTGCTTTGGACGACAAATATTTAAGAACGACTCGTTTCAATACAAAATAAGCATAATCACACACCAGGTCAAATCTGAATTTTATTTTTAAAAGTCTTAATGTGTATCTTTTTCACACAATGTTTTAGACGAATGTATGAAAAAGAAAAACACTAAAAATGTAGGTAATAAATAGCATGTAAGACTCATTTAGTGGCTGTTATTGGGATGTATTATTGCGTTTAGGCACCCCTGGGTTGGGCGACAATTCATGCGATACTGTTTTATGATGATTATAATGACGACCCGTGCGGGCTCCACGGTTAGGCATTAGTTATTGCGTTACCGTTATTACGTCTAACAGTTGAGGAGCCTATTCGTCTGACTTGGTGTGCTGATTAGTGATTATTGTACTGCGCACTTAGCAAACAGTCGGGTGATAATTGTGATTAATGTTATACCTCATCCACTAAAGTTTTGTTGAGAATTGGTTCAATAAGTTCTTGAGCTAGTTGAGTTCAACACACGCGCACTATTTATTAAGTTTGAATCTCACTTTTATAATTGAAGATCTTACATTGCATTGACACAGATTTACTTGTATAACCAACCGACATGGAGAGCCAGAGCTAGCGCTTGTGCTGCGCTGTAGCTGCTCCAGCCCTTTATATATGACTTACCCCTTGCTTCATGGACCCCTTGTGTTCACTGTTAAAACAAACCAGTATGGGAGCTCTTAATAGTCTGATGTTGTGAAGGCTAGCTTTTCAATGGTTGTCCTAACACTGTTTTATCAAAAAGTTGGCCAACTCATCACAGGATTTTTTAACTGAATTAAATAACGTTTTATACAAAGAAAGAATGAATACGTAGTATATTGGAATTAACCTTTGAAAATGCTTTTTGTGCTTAAAGCATAGTAGAATAAATAATAATTAATTAAAATGATATTAATAATAAAGATACAATTTGAATTTAGAATATCGTACTGAAATTAAATCGTTCAATTTTGCCTGGTCATCCATGAATGAAGTATTAAAAGAAACATTTTTTCGTCCCTGAATTTCAGATAAATAAGAGGGGCTCAAAACAGTATAATTACATTATGAATGTATGTATGTATTGTATGTAATGCATGTTTGTTATGTATGTAATGTATGCTATGTATGCTATGTATATTATGTATGCTATGTATATAATATATGTTTGATAACCTCTTCTCAGCTATCTCCCACTCAAAGACACATTCCTAAGCCATGGTCACCACCCTTAATTACTTCTGTCTGGCGACTCCCTGTTGCTTGAAATGTTTTACCTTTGCATGTCACACTTAATTCGATCACCTTGAACAGCACACCACCTTTCGCAGGGAGTTTTATATAGTATTTCCAATCCGGTTATTTTTTAAATATAGTGGATTCTCACAAAACTAATTTACATATCCAATATTTTTTTCCCAAGCCGATACTTTTAATAATCGCAATCAACTGTTCAGACCATATTTAGATCCATTACTGTTTCCAGCCTGTGGACTAGATCAGTTTATTTAATTCAAGCCATACATTTTCCACTGCCGGCTTGCTAGGACCTTTCATATACCTTATAATCTAACTTAAGAACAAGACAGGAACAACTTCCAACCCCCGCCCATAAATTCATCATTGTTAAAGGGTAAACCCACATTTCACCAATTATAAGTTTTCCAGCCATACCAATAATTGAACCTGGGACCCTTTGCTCAGTAGACAGACACACTATCGACTGAGCTAAGGTGTTGGATATATATATTAAAAATATATATATATATATATTAAAATTTGGTGAACTGTACTTTTATCAAATTGTGTTTAGGCATGGAAATCGAACACACACACCACACGAAATTTTTGACAAATTTTGTTTAAAAGTAGCCCCTGCACAGTTAAAAATTTCACACTCAGTAGTCAGTAACACAAATCACCGAGTTTATACTTCCGTAACTGTTTCTGAAATCGTTAAAGTAGCCAACGATCTCAGACCATGCCTTAAAATATGAGTGAAGTGTTAACTAGGGCACAGGATTAGATTGTTAAGTAAATGAACATTAGAGTACAAAGTCAAACTTCCTGGATATAATATTCATGTCCATATGGGATTTTAAAATATATCTTAGGATCAAAGTGGTATTTTGATCGACTTTATGTTAATGTCCTACGCCATTTAATTTTTTGCTTTCCTTGATACATAAAAAAAATCTGTATCAGTTACCTGTGTATGACTTAAAATGGTATTAAAAGTCAATGAAAAAATAATAAATAAATACCCGGTTTTAAGTAAGTCTTGGATTGGTGTCGGATATATTAACGTACATTTCAATTTACACAAGAGGTTGCAATGTTATCATAATAAACTATATAAGTCTATATTTTTTAATCTTAACCGTGGTGGAACCAAGCTAGGCAATCTTACTACCATACTATAAATACAATAAAAATTGTATTTTAGTAAATAAAGTATATACAATCAAAATCCAATATAAATCATTACTTATTTTATGGTATTGGGAATACAAAATTTTGCCACATTTAGAAAAGTACGCCAACTATCCTTATCTTAATCAAGGTCTATCCAATTTACCTTATTACATCATATCTATTTCAGGTCCATTCTAATGTTATCCTACCATCTCCGTCTAAGTTTTCCTAATGGTCTTATCTCATTGGATTGGTCAGTTAACACTGTGAACATGGTTCTAGATTCTCCCATTCACGCTGCATGTCCTGCCCAAATTAATCTACGATACTTGATTACTATAACAATGCATTGTGATTAGTAAAGAGTATTTAACTCGTCATTATTTAACCTCATCCACGTACCAGTAGCGTCATTTCTCTTTTGGACCAACTATCTTCCTAAGTACCTTGTTGTCGAACACCCTAAATTAGTTTTCGGCATGTAAGGTATGAGACCACGTTTCACACTCATAGAGAACAACCTTAAAACTATTGTTTTGTATTTTCTTAGTTTTATGTTCCTTGAAAGCAGGTGAGCTGTCAACAACTTACTGACCGAGTAGTGGCATGAATTTACAGACGGTTCTCGTTTCCTAATTGTCAATTTTATATCGTTATTACTAGATAAAGTTGTTCCTATATGCTATAACTACTAATACTATTAAATGATATGTTGTTCGAAGCAATCTCAGCATTATTGTTACTAATCTGTGTTCTCTGTGTGATAATATTGTCTTAGTAATTTTAGCGTTTACTTCTAAGCCTATTTCCTCACTAGCTTCTATTAATATGTTTGTTTTTCTTGCAACAACTTTCTTAGTACTGCCCAACAAAGTTAGATCATCTGTGTTTCCTAATAGCTGTAATGTACCGTTTAGTAACAACTCTTGCCTACTCTCTTAAATTACCCTAATAGCATACTCTAAGACTGGATTAAAAAGTAAGAAGGAAAGTGCATCTTAAGGCCCGTCAAAACTGTATTAAATGACTAATGAAAATACACTAATTTGGCTAGGCGTGCACAGCTTGTACCGAGTAAATAGAAAAGCAAGCTACTAACAAACACGTCCACTTGCATGTGAAAAAGTTGGTCACCTTCCAACTTAACTAATGCAAGTAGACAATTAAAAATGGCAGCAACTTAAAATTGGTTTTCTGGGGACACTTATGTGTGGAATTCTATGAAAAGAATGAGTATTTGGGAATTTTAATCACCTGATTTATAAAGATAAGAATGCGAAGGATATTGAACAAGAGGATAGTGTAGAGTGATATCAGGCTTACATATTCTCAAGAAGTGTCCAAAATAAAATGTTACGTAAATATTGTAAATGTGTCTTGTGAGAAATAGTATTTAATATGCGTAAACAAATGTTATAAATAAATTCATCATACCATTATTTCCTACCAATCAACGTGGAATGTGTAATTAGTTTTATATAAAATCACAAAATTTAATACAACATTGTAGTACCGTGATTAGTTCAGGTAACATAGAATTCGTGTTATCGGCAAGTATGTTATGAATGGCCGGTGGTTTTCCCGTGAAATCACCGACCCACTTTCCAATCTTCGTATTTGACACTTTAACAAATATTTATAAGTTTTAATTAATAAATTTAAGCCCATACACGTCAAACATTTTGTAGTAATGCTTTGGCAATATGAGTAGATACACAACTTAATACTATGATCTCATAGCATACCAGATATTTATATTTAAACCAATGTACAAATTAATTTCTTATTATATTTAAGAATATTCTAGGCCTAGCATTTAACAGGATAATCTATTATTAGTATTGAAAAACCTGAGTTAGGCCTATTTATCTAAAAAAATGCCCAACTGAGTTTGGCTATATCGGGATTTATTGACCTTATTTGAGTTAATTTTATTTACCATGTATACTAAGAAAGGTAATAAATCAAGCAAAATAATTTAATAATTATTTGAGGTCAACTGAAATATATTTTAATCTAACTTATTAAGAATTTAGGAAATAGGAGACATACCTATAACTAACATTTTTATGTGGTCTGTATAAAACATTCTTTTAAATAGGTCAACTTGATATGCTAAATTGCGTTTACTGAAAAATTGTAATTTAACTGGCCGTCCATTCTTATTCTAAATTCTCCCTTCCTAGTTCCTATCAAATAAGCGTAATTAGTATATACGTATAAATAGGCCAAACAAGAAATGAGATTCAGTAATAAAAAAAAATGGCTCCAATAGAGACCAGCTAGCACCATTTCATTTTCAGCCATGTTTTTAGAAGCGATAATAATACAAGTGAAAAATGCGTGTCAACACAACTAGCATGTTAGTAAACTAATACTAGTAAAATTGCATTAGTCCACTAACGCCGTGTCAACAGGCCTTTAGTGTTTCAACCCATTATGTATTTCAAAAGTATTATATCACGTGACATCTAAAATAAATATTTTAAATTAAAATAAATCAAGTATTTATCTGAGACATTATATATAATCGTAGTATATCACGCATGCCCAATATAATTAGTCCTAGGTAAGTTATTAGTTATACTTAAATTTATATTTAAATATAAATTGTTGTATTTATTAGGTAAATAAAAAGGTACTACACAATATGCATTGTAGATAATGATGAAATGATACGTTTCAGTGGTTTAATGGTTTAAAGCAGACCTGTAAAAATTGTATTCCCATCATTGCCATGGTGAAAAGTGTTCAAAATACTGAAGGGGCTGATTAAAAAATCAATATCATCAACGTCTCAAGTAACCTTGTAGTTTATCACCACAAAAAAAAATATATTGACCCTTATATAAAACATTAAGATCAATACTTTATTATTTAATAAACATTTGAAACGCGCTATATGCATGCAGCAGTGTGTGAATGTTAAACTTTAAATCTTGAGTCGAATACACAATAACAGTTGTTGACGGATGTGTGTCCATAATTCATGATTTCCTGGGGGTGGATAAGTTTTAATATGATGAAACAACTGTTAACATAAGGATTTTCGTCCAAAACTTGAACATATTAGGCGCGTATATCTATAAACCACCCGCCTCGGTGGCGTAGTTGGCTAACGCGCTAGTCGTGTTGAGCTGCTCGACTGCTGAGGACGGGGAGATCGAGGTTCGAATCTCGGTCGGGTGAACTGGGGGTGGTTTTTCCTAAATGGTTTTCCACTCTCCCTCCACGCAAATGGGAGTTCACTTCCTCCAATTTAACCTTCCCAATTCCTAATCCATTAGAGTAATTAGTACTTAAAGCGTATAACCCGAACGGGTAGTAAGACGCGGTGCTAAATAATCTATAAACCCTTGGGAACTAGCCCTTTTCGAAAAAGATTATACATTTGGTACATCAAACTCACATTCCAGATTTCTCACATTTCCGATAAAATGTCAAGTAGTGTAGGTTATTTTTAAAACTTTTATAAATATATGAATAGAGGTGCATTGTATGTTAGTTGGTCAAAAGGTCCTTTGTTTGACATTACTGGCTTCACTATCTTTATAGACTAAACTGACGATCAGTTATAGATCGGTGTTCTGGTATATTCTATGTCTCTTCCACATAATTGAAGCTACAACTTCCTGAAAATCCTAACTTCATATTCCTACTCCCCTTGAGTGATTAATATATATGCACATAACTTGAATAGATATTGTAACATGGTGAAAACAGGAATACATAGCGAAATCCATACCTTGAATCTGATTAAGTCTTAATACAAATAGTTTCGTTCATCAGCCAACTGATGTAAATTATTATTATAATTGGTACCCAATATAAGGACGGTAGTTTCTATCATTCAGCCTCTCGTATTAAACAAGAACTGTCACCAATTTAAATTATATATGTGATATACACACTGAGAGAAATAGAGCAGCAAAAGAAAGAAATAAGGTGGTGACAAAGGAATAAACTAAACGATACAAAGAATAAAGCTGTGGCAGGGAGGACTAAACTACACGATGGAAGGAATATACCTTTGACAAAGAGGACTAAACTACACGATGCCAAGAATAGAGATGTGGCAGGGAGGACTAAACTACACGATGTGATGAATAGAGATTTGACAGGGAGGACTAAACTATACGATGGAAGGAATATACCTTTGACAAAGAGGACTAAACTACACGATGCCAAGAATAAAGCTGTGACAGGGAGGACTAAACTACACGATGCAAGGTATAGAGATTTGACAGGGAGGACTAAACTATACGATGGAAGGAATATACCTTTGACAAAGAGGACTAAACTACACGATGCCAAGAATAGAGATGTGGCAGGGAAGACTAAACTACACGATGTGATGAATAAATCTGTGTTAGGCAGGACTAGCCAATGTGGTGCAAAATAAAAATAGATAAAGCCGTTGTTAGATAAATTAACTTTTGGTAACACAATTTCTAAATAAAACCTATATTTTTAATAATATGGGCACTATAATATCTCACTTTAATGGATGCACAGCCGTTTAAACTAAACTCCTTGGATTATATTTTACATATTGTGTAAATCACCTGAGTCAGCATCTAACAGTTTGATAAAAGTCAAAATAAAATATTTACCATCACGATAATTAAAGCAAGTCATCATAAATTCATGGTATTATAAATTACTCGATTTGTCTTATTTTGTTCTCTCATTGTCAACCAGACTCGGATACATCTGCCCTCCCATGAACAATCCAGCCGACTTCTTCATACGCACTTTGTCGGTGACCCCAGGGTCAGAGCATGAGAGTCTCATGGTGATCAATAATATCTGCAACAAGTTTGCCGTGAGTGAAGCAGGCATGGAAGTGGATATGATCGTGAAGCAAGAGCAACATATGGGATCATCTTTTGAGGTGAGCTACTACCTTAAAATCAATATTTAGAACAGGTTTCTACAGCGAGTGACGTCACCAAGGAGGTGAGATCATGACGTATGAGGAGCATATGGGCTCGTCTTGGTAAGTGAGCTACTACCTTATTATGATCGTATAGAATAGTTTGTTGCAATGAGTGAACGAGTCAGAAGTTATAGTGGAAGAAAATTCCACCCCAAGCAGGCTATTCATCCCCTCTCCAACGGGTTGTTGACAGCCCTCGGAATTGACAACATTCCTTTTCATACTCGTCTGGGTCCCCAGAACATGGATCAGAAGTCAAATTATGTCATACTTGAAATACATACTCAATGTATTCTAGTCCCTAGTCTAGTATATTTTATGCTCCATCCTCTGATAACTTACCAGATACAGATGATCTACTACTCAGTTCATCCCGGAAGAACCCCGCATCTAGCACCAACAGTTCCTCCATATCTGATAACATCATGTTCACGGAACAAAAGCCACTGTTTCAGTCTAGGCATGTTAACGTAAGCTCATAAGTTAGGTGGCCATCCTGTGACTTTCAATATTTTCTATTTGCAACAATGAGTTTTTGTATCTGTGCATTCTCAATATTGAGTGCAATTTGCTATATCAACTATTGATCATATTTTGCCTCCCAACAGAGACATCTTGTATCGTCCCGTTCTGATATATTTTTTTATTAATTTATTGTAGCCAAGGTGTTCATTCTCTTTTCTTAACTAATGCAAATTTGTTAAATAAAATATTTAAGAAAGAATATCTTTGAAACTGCTAGTATGCCTGTTGTGTCTTAGCTTTATTAATAATTATAGTTCTGTTGGGTGTCTGATACTAATTACATAATATAGTAATTGGCACGTGGCCACTGTATTCCTTGCGTTGTTGCTTTAATAAAACGAGCAGGCACAGTTTAATATATCGTCACCCGAGAATGCAAGTGTTCTATGTCCAATTTTTCACTTTTGTGTAAAAGAGCATTGAAGTTTGACCTTGTGTATAAAACCAATGTTACTAGAAGACAACTCGAGCTTGTATCTTCTAAAGTAATTATTTAATAGTCACAATTTCACCACAGGTGGATCATATGCATTCTAAATAAACGTATACACCAAATATCTCAAATTTAACCATTTTGGAGATAGAACACTTGCATTCTCGGGTGACGATATGCTGTTTATTTATTATAGCTAATAATATTTTAACTCTATTTATATAGCCATGACTGACTAAAATGTTCGCACCCTTGCCATCATTTTCTTCAAGTGTCCTCGAGCCGCACTCAAGCGCTCAACCAGTCCCACAGCTTTTTCTACCTAGCATTTCCCAGTCATATTCATATTCTATCTTTAACCGTGACTAATATACATCTTTTCCACCACTAACTTTCCACTAGTCACCTCAGCTATACAATCCTAATAATGTACAAATTCACATATTAAACCTATACCTATTGAGAAAAATATTCTTATAAAATTCAAAATACATAGTCAAATCAAATATTATTCCAATATCAGCTACATCACGCCAAATGTGTTAGTTAAATTACCATCTATAAGACTAAGTCATATACATCATGCTATCATATTTATTGAACTAAATATAGGTTTCAAATCATCCATATAACTTAATTCTTAACAAACGTATCTTAGTGTGAATCATTATTTTAAATAGATAGAAGAGGAATTGATAAGACTATAATTATTTCATTAATTATATCTATACATATATGTTCATCCATCCGAAGATTTGTATGCAATATTTCCCCAATCTTATTTTATTTCTGATTTTCTCTTCAGTTATTGATACATCTTATTATCAAAATATTCAATTATCTGGTATATGAAAAGTAGTATGGGTCTTTCACTACTACTATTCAATTACTACCTATCATGCGCTCTCGGAACAATTTGACCTTTGACCCCGATTTGGAGAAAGTGTGTATTGTGATGATTACGTGATGAAGTGTGTGGTGTGATGTCGCAATTGGGCTATTTTGGAATGTGTTACGTCAAATACCTCTTGGTAATTGGGTTGTTTTGTATGGTTTTGTTTTATTTTTGTACAAACTTGTTGGTTCCGGTCTTGTTAGTTTTTTGTGTGTGCAATGGTTTATTTTGTGTGCCATTGGATCGTACGTCTTGGTAGGATTGGGATTGGCCATGGAGTTTATTTGTGGGAGATTTTTATTTATTCGTAGAGGGAGTGTGCAGTCCCCGGTGTCAGGAACTCCTCCCGGGATGTCAAAAAAACGTTGGCATCGCTACTTAGGGCAGGAACGTGCATTACGAACCTCTCCCGACGACCGTTTAGCATAGAGTGTGAACAATGGTTCCTTACCGCAGGACTCTGATTTTATTTTATAGTGTCCCTTCCCCATCTAGGTTGTAATGGGTCTTTACTGGTGGCGTCATCGCAACCATGGTGCCAATTTGGTGGCTCGACAAAACAAGTCGAGAAAGGCATATATCATGACCTTGAATTATTTTGTAACACCTCCGAACACCCCTTCCAACATCTAAGTAGTAATGGGCTTATTCCTGGCAATGTTGCAGCTAGAGAGAATTGACAAATTTCTGATTATGGACAATCAAAGGCCTCAGAGGCCTCATGGTGATTTATAATCCTCAGTTAGGGGCCACTATCCCCCCACAAAAGTCTACTAAAATTGATTGTTTGGTATCGTTCATCGACATGCACGAATGTAGGTATCCGCCATATCATCATGGGCAACTTTTGGTAAAGGAGTAAGGTAGAAATATTCTAGCGTTTACGTGGAGTGAGGGACATTTGAAAACAACCCCAGATCCCCAGAGCAAGAGTTAAAACCACTACTTCCTCCACCATAGCTATATGAGTTACAATTACCCTTCTCGGGCCAAATCCCTCGCTATATATAGTAATTATGATAGTGCTGTAGGGATGAGTAAGAAAATGTTTCAGCATTTTTAAACTGGAGGGAAAAATATCAACTATATTCCCAACATTGATTTAATTTCAATTTCTCCCGCCATAATTAGATGAACCTGACATTTAATCAGCGTGCCCGCAGGGATTTTAACCTCAATATCTTTCACAGGTGTTGAGTGTACCCCATATTTACAAGAGCAAAAAAACAAGCTGAAATTAAAAATCAATCAAAGCTGGTCGATCAGATATTCCAATTTATATAATTAGACCAGGTAGAATGTGTACCAATATTTAATTTGAGAAAACCTTATCCACGACTGGTAGATTTCAAAGAGTACATCACCACTTGGTGGATGCGAGAGAACAATTGACGAGTAATGGTAGGAATATGATGTTTAAACTGAATCGAACGCTCTCGTAATCAAATTGGTGGTTTGACAGGTAAAGACCAGAATAATTATGGCAAACTCTGTGGTGCCAGTTTGCTGGGACGACGTGTCACGACAAGAACGAGTAAAATCCTCCGCGGCAATGGGTTTTTTCTATATGACTCATATCTGGTGCCAGATTGGTGGATCAAAAAGACAATTCGCTACAGGAGGAGTCTTACCTGTGTGATATTACATGTGCTGTGTACAATATTCACAAAGGGGATGTTGTGGCCGTGTTGTCCAGGCTTCCACCACCATTCTGACAGCCATACCATCCAACACAACACTTCAAGACGCCACAGCCACTACCCTTAGAGTCCACAGAGTACCCGCTACTGAAGTCACCTGAGTACCCACTGCCAGAGTCGTCCATCTACTATACATCAGAGTCAAAAGAATAGTCACAGCCAGAGTCACCCACGTGCCCACCCGCAACGCAGGAGGAGGCAAAGTCCAAAGAACCCATAAATATCGAGGATTTAACCATGTACAAAACTAATTCCAATTGTAAAATTATGATTGAAACGCCCAATGACTGCTTAATCGTACTGGGCTGTTTCAGTAATGTCTTCCTTTCAAAGTTTACCTATTATTTGGATATTAAGTGATTTAAATCCAAACCACGATGTATAGCATTTATCGAAGGACGGAGTGTGATGTTTAAAAGTTAATTTAAAATATATACTTGCTCTTGTTGTCGTAGCACTCTGTTGACGCAATCGGAGCTAGTGGCGATATTTTGAAAAGCGTGTGAGGGGAACGCATTTATCGAGTAGAGAGCGTTTCCACTTGATCGACAGTTTTTTTTTCCCGGGGATATTTCTTTCACTTCATCTCCATTTGCCATTATACCATTTAAATGCGGCATTTGTGAGGGGTCCTACGCAAGGCTCTCCAATCTTATTCGACACAAACATCAATGTCATCAAACACTTCAATTTCCTGCTCACCAGGATGCCTGATGGGACGAGGAGCTATTGTGAAGTGCGCTAGGCAAGTTCGGGAAAGAGGGATACAATCGTCTCAAGTTCTTAAACGAACTTGAAAAAATCAAAAGCTATAACCTTGTGCTATCAGAAGAGGCCAGCAATGAACCGAACGTTATTGTGCTTGATGGTGTAAGGAGAGTAGAAATGCCGGGTAAAAACTTTGGTGACATTGTCAATATACGTTCTATCACCTTTCAGCATGTCCTGAACTGTTTTGGAGGTGACTCCCACTCATTTTCTAGATTGTAGAAGAGATGACATTCTCTCCTGATGTTTTTATTAGGTAAGAGAGTGATTATATTGTAACAAGCTTAGTGTTCAACCACGGGACCAGCGTGCTCTCATTGTTTACCATGGCTGCGCTCCTTGTTCTGTTTACCTCTTTGTCTAGCAGTTAGGCAGGAGCCTTCTCACTTGACTGTGTGATTAGAGGGGATAAGGGGGAGGATGGGGGAGACGGGGGGGGAGGACCGAGACACGTCTGGGATTTTAATTCTAGAAGTGGAGGATTCGAGATCCTTAGTTGGCACCACCCCTATATATACACGCTCAGTTATAGCCAGAGGTGCTCATTTCTTGGTTCTCGACCAGTGAGACCGGGAGTGGACCAGCGTGTCCAGTGCGTGTGTGTGTGTGTGTGGACAAGCGTGTCCAGTGATCGGGCCTGCGTGTCCAGTGAGCGGACCTGCGTGTCCATTGTGTGGACCTGCGTGTCCAGTGAGTGGACAGGCGTGTCCAGTTCGTGGGACAAGTGTTGACCTTTGTACACTGGTGATGTAGACATCTATTGTTACTGTGGGCTACTGTTTTAATGAACCTTTTTATGACTGTATTTTAAATATTTGAATAGCTATTAGATGATAGGGGTAAGGTGTCAGACTTCTATACTGATGGCCGGGGTTCGATCCTCGGTCCCGGCAAAGATTTATCTGATTACCAAACCCTTCCTTCACCTCTGACAAGACATCTTGTGAATGTGAGGAATGCCAGGTCTCCACCATGGTTCAGATTCCACGTTAAACTGTAGGTCCTTCATTTCATCTCACATTCACCCTACCATTACACATTAGCGTAAGTGCGTATAACCCGAACGGGTATTAAGACGCGGTGCTAATAATAATAATAATATTAGATGATTATATTTGTTAATTTGTTTATTTAATTTACATATATATTTATGTGTTCTATTAGTTTATTTACTTACAGACTTGATTAAGGCTCTTTTTATTTTATTTAATAACTACCTAATTTATTTAATTGTTTAGCTGTATATTTAACTCTGTGAAAGTTGTTTATGAGTGGTGATTTTAATAATCAAAACCTTGGGTGATCTTCCAGTATTTTAATTCATATTTAGCTTGCAACATACGACAATATCCTCAAAAGAACTAGAGGTTCACACGTTCACGTGTGAATGGCCTGTGACCCTCCCAGGTCACGCGAGCCCCACTTTACAATATGTTTGTCTTGCTATAAAAATTATATAATTCATGTTTCACTCAAATAGCTTAACTTAATTACGTGTAACACTCACAATACCTAAATAATAGTAATAATAATTATTATTATAATATTGCTTCTTGTCAAAACAACTCTATTTTGTTGTTGCTGTTGTGGCTGCACGCTGTGAATGTTTTAAATTAATTAATTGCTGATCGTCAATAAACAAAGTAGTAAGAAAATGTTTTATTATTTTTTTAAATAGTAGAATATTTTGTATATTCAAAGAAAGGGAATATCTCGTAATATTCATGTGAAAACTTTGTCGAAATGAAATATCCAATAGTGTAAGCTGATGAATATTATGCTTTATTGTTTACACATGTGAGTGTATACCTCTTGTAAAAATATTAGGAATAGTGACGAGGAAATTAGTTAAGAAGTTTATCTGACAATAACAAAGTTTGTTTATTTTATTTAGGACGATCAAAGTGGTAAATATATAATTAGAACCAAATATAATAATATGGCGTGAAGCGCTAACTCTCTCAGATTTAGAAAAAACTCAATTTAGATATTGGAATTAATAGACTTTACAATACCTGAAAACAGAAAAGGAAACATACAGCAATCAGTTGGTTGTCAGTACAACACTAATATTAATAGTAATCATAGAAGTCTATGATTCAAAGTTGAAATTCCCGCGCATTTAGAGAGAAAAGCAATAACTCCGGTATTACTCTTATATAATTTTTCTACAATTATTAACATTATAACTAATATGGGAAATCACCCAAATACGCGCCTTCAAACAAAACGCAACAATCATGATCATTTATCATGATAATTTTGATATTTACATAGCCCTTATAGAGAGGCAAAAAGATAATAGTTCCCTTAGCTTGAGTAATAAGCGCAAAGAACGATACTTCATCGTAACCCCTAACAAAAAATTAAATTTAGGTAATAATAACAAGAAAAATAAATACACGCCTTCAAACCCAAAAGAAATCAACATCACGTTGAACGGTAACAATACAAGAATCTATGTTAGGACAAAGTCCCAAACTAACCTACTATACGTTTGATCAGTTAACAAGATAACTGCAAATACAATATATAAGCTAAGGATATCATGAGAGAAAGGGTGGTAAGCCCGAAAATCAAAGTTTGCCACAGCGTGGCCTGAAAATACATTCATTAATTTAGATATACAATTAAAGAGAAATTGCACAGACAATTGAATTAAACCTCGCATAAGGAGACAGAAAGGCGACCGGATTTGCCACGAGCGGTGAGAAACACTTCAAGGTTAAAGTTTATATAAGTTAAGTCCCAGATAATAATTTTGATAACCCCCCCTTCCCCCCACTATACCAAAAGAGAATTTTGAATATTTAAATAATAGATCGCAGCCCCTTAGTTGCCGTCCTCACCTAGGTCAGTTGGTGGTATAATGGGTGACCATTGAAAACCAACGTCCCAATATACTCATAATTGTATCCACAGCGAGAAGTGGCAAGGGAAGGAGGGGATAGGTAGAAAGAACAAACACGACAAGAGTAGGAGGTCCTAGCAACAAGTAGATTATTCTAGATGGTCCTAGCGGCGGAAGTCATAACTTGTCTGGACACGTGGAACCTCATTCGTTTCCGGCCAGGCGTGGGTTGATTCCCGATTATCCCGTCAGTCGAAAGCTCCATTTAGTCTGTTGTGTCAGTTGGAGAGCGAAGGTCAAGAGCACATTCTATTGTGTTGGAGTTCATCAAGGGCTGTGGGGGAGTTGCCCCATTTGAAATAAATTTAACTTGTACCTAGTTACATGAGTTAGGATAACGTTTAGAAAGATAATTTTTGATTGATTGTATATTAAGGACTAGAAAGGCTAAAACATTATGCTATTATAATTTCAAATAGTTTCACTGTTTAGATAGCGTTTATAAACTAACTAAATTTGGTTTAAGGTAAGGTGTCAAGTTCACACAAACACACACACGTACACAAACGCATTTTAATTATTATGATAAGACAAACTTACATTCACTTTTACTCATTCAGTGCCATATAGTGAATAAATTTGGTATTTATGACCTTTTAAATATCTTGTGATAGCAGATACAAATACATATTTATAAATGTAGTTATTACTATTCATACAATAGTTTAAATACGCTAAAGAGGTAGGAATAATAAAAGTATATATGAGGGGTAAGTGTACCAGCATTTGCGTGGAGGGAGAGTTGGAAATACACTCAGTTTGATAGGACAGTGTTCGAACTCAAACCTCCTCAACCAATAATAACAGATGAGTCCTACTTAGTTATTTGTACAGCCCACAAGACTTAAATAATATTGATGTATGCCATTTAAAAACAAACTTTATGTGTTATTATTATTTAAAAAAAATACCTATAATGTGTTGTTTGGAAATCTTTGGATAGTCAAGGGCAGGAAGGAGATGACAATATACACATGAAAACATTGCCATATTTAATTATAAATTGTAATTGTTGTGACTTTAGATTGCTACCTAAAGAGAAAGTAAAAGCATTTAATAGTTTTATTCTGAATGTTTCAACTTATTAATATTGTTTGAGACTAAGCTTCTAAGATCAGTAAACTAGTATTTATAAGATAGGAGAGGGGGTGTTTGGATGTAGTGGTTAAACACAAATATAACAGTATATAATATTTATTAGCACCAATATAGCTCACATCATGAAAAGTATATTTGGAATATTTATTTACATAAATATTTTTTTTTTACAAATATAACTCACACCATGAAAAGTATATTTGGAATATTTATTTACAAAAATAAAAGTTTTAGATAATAACTCACGCCATCATTAGTATACTTGGAAAATTATTTATAACAAATTGTAGTTATAGAATATATTTTCCACATTGAAGTATATTATACATGTTTGGGTGTAGAGGAAGCAATAATCATATTCTTGAGGTTGTTGTAGGAATAGTGGCATCGGTATTGTGACGTAATTTGCCACCCTCCCTTGTATTTCTCCATGTTTTCTACTTTTTGTGAACAATTTCCCATTTATTTTCGCGTGAAATTAAGCACTTCGAAGTTAGGCCACTCGCTGGTTGCCAGCCTGACTAATAATACTATTTATATCTATTAAATTAAATAAAAGGACGGAAGGAACAACGTATAACATTGTTGTAAATAATCTAAATAAGGAATTTTGATTTAAGGAAGAACACTTACCTTTTATTAAACATATTAATTATCCTTTTAAGAAGAGTGTTTGACTCTTGTATTCATTTTCAACGTCGACCATGTTTTTTTTAACGCATGCGCAGTTCTATCAAACAAGTGAGTAGCGAATCTCGTGGTGGTAAAAGGAGAAATAAGAATAGATTTAAATAACTCTAAAACGAGCGCGACTTTTAATTTTTGACAGAAGGAAATAAACATTTAATTCTTTTGTGAAAAAATTAATCACATTCATTTGGTTATATTTCAATATTTATATTAATCCTGCAGCATTTTATTTGATTTTTATCCCTAGTCCACAGCCATTATTTCATCTTTTGTTTTTTTATATATTAGTTTTCTCTTTGGACTTGGAAGTATGAATAGAACATATTTTAAATTTGATTATTGGAAGATTTTCAATAGGAGACGAGGTCTTCTTCCTCGGTATTGGTCCAACATGGACCAAATCTGTGGAGCTCCCAATTCAAATTATTATAAAGTGAACTAAATGTTGTGAATTAAAGTACAAGTAGCAAAAATGGAAAGCTAAGTGTGTATGACAGAATTAGACTATCTATTTTCGTTTAAATTGTGGAAATATTCGAATTATTAAATTGAAATAACTCTATGAAGATGGTGTTTCAATATGGACTAACTATTCATGGGTGAGGTCAAACAAACTCTTCAACTTTAAATTAATATTATCATTTTTTTCCTCCTATAAGTATCAGAATTCATTTACTTTCAGAAAGACAGATTAATGCAAAGAATTAATTAACATTTCATTTTTATGTCTAATTAATTTTTTTATTATATATTATTTTTTTGTTTCAACAATACTGTTCTATGCTTTGTTAAATTAGAATTATAACTACCCGGAATTCCATAGGTAGGCTTGGGATGTGGTAGAAGGGGAAACAATAATAAATCCACAAAAGTGCCAACAATTGTTATTTTATGCATTTATTTTTTATTGTATTCTAAAGGCTACATTTTGTTCCAACAATCCATTTTATCTAAATGTTTCAGGTTTTAGTTTTAAGTTTACCCAGTGGTCTCGATTTTGAGAGTCATCGTGCCACTGACTGAATTAGCCGAGGTTAAAGTTCTTTTTTTCTTTTAATTATTATTTTTCTCCTAGATACTACGAGTGGCGCCCAACAAAAACACGATATTTATACATCTTGATGTTAACTATTGTTGTTACAGCATAAGATGTTAGAAGACAATTGATACTAGACAAAGTAAAATTATATATATAAAAATAAATATAGACAACACAGATGTATCTCACACTGTAAAAGTTTTTTTTAATACAGTACTAATTTACAAAGTAAAATTTAAAGAGTATTTTAATATATACAGACAGCCAGACGGCTTAAATTTAAAATATGTACAAGAAAATAAACTAATTTGACTAGAATTAAAGTAGATAAATATACAGACAGCTAATTAAATTTGACTAGAAATAATCAGGTAGGTAAAGGATTGTACTAGTGAATAAAATAAATATGAAAATGTATCCCGGGTGCATACAATAAACCCATAAAAATATGAGAGTTTTCATGCAAAAAAATTACGATAAAGATCTCAAATATTTGAAAAATGTTATTTCAGAGGAACTAACTAAGTGAAAGAAAAAAAATGACTATTCTGTCCGTCTAAATGATCATCTTTTAGTCGTGGCAAGTGCGTTTACAAGGAGACTAATACTCAAACAGAAACGTATTAAAATCATCGGTTATCCATCGTTTGGTGTACACCGGCCGGTAATCTTTATTCTGCGAACCCGTGCATAGAGTCGCAAGACCATTTCTTACAATTTTATACAGTATCTGTATGTATCTTTCTGCAGCCTGTTCTGTGAACATCGCTTTCAAAACTTCAAAATTAACGTCTTTCCATTTGCCGTAGTTTATGGTGATCCCGCGAACCTTAGACATTGTTTTGTTTTGGCAGGATTGCTACCAAATCAAACTCTGTACACGTAATTCTTGGGACCGCTAGATACAGAGGCGCTAATATAGCTTCCCGGACCGTAATCTTGAAGTTTGTCAGTGAGATCACCTAAAATGTATCCAGTTAGTGGACTCCAATTACCGTGAATAGGACGCTATATGTATCATGATATAAAACGCGGTCCCCCAATTTTTAAAGAGTACAGTAGAAGTGTAACCTAGACATTGCAGTCGTGTAGCATGCCACCACCACACTCGTGTTATGGTTAGGATACAACGCGTCACGTGCATCCTTGTAATTGAGGAACATAACCTCATCATTTACATCAATGACGCTGTTTACGGTGATGTACGGAGCCATCAGGTACTTGTGGATGCCCTGATAGTCATTGCCAATGGCTACGTGTGGTAAATCGGGTCTTTGCCTAACCTTACCTAATAGTGAATTTAAAAAGAGTTTAGCCAGAGCGCGGAGACCAGGATTATTACAAACAGAACCTATATTGAGTTTTACCCCTTATCTTTCCTCAAGATAGTGAATATAAGGTAACTTATCATCTTGTGAGGTACACCACACTGGCCATCCTTTGGCTTCTTGTTTAGTTTTCAAAAAGTATAAATGTACCCATGAAACAATCTACCAGAACGTATCTGACGATCATAAACAGATACAGTGTTCTCTCACACTTCTTACACTGCTTCAATGATGAAACCATTCTCAATGGCTTTCTGGATCTCATTAATTAACAAGACACCTGTCGACCAGCGATCTTTCTTATCGTTGTGCTTGTAGCCCCCCCTTTTAATATACTATAAATAAAAGTCAGGTTGATCACAAGAGAGTTTATTTATTTGTATTCCAACAATAACAATACACGAAGAGAGAGAGAGGGCGAGACAAGCCCAGCCTTAGGCACAGATATCAATGCAATAAGGCTATAATAAACTATACTGAAATAAATGATTTGGGGCACGACCCCAATCTCTAAGATGACCAGCTAAGGGACCCACAATATTAACATAGATTTCAATTGACCTTCATACAAATATGTCGTGTATAATGATAATAATTGAAGATTGAAACAATAACCTGCAGACTAAAAACAAACAGAAGATATAGATTAGTCACCATCAGCGACTCTCTCATAGCTAAAGTAGATGACAGAGTTCCCTAGAAAAAGGTTTAGCAATACAGCCATTACAAGGCCCAAAAAGTAGAACCAAGATCCATTATTAAAAGGGACCTATAAAATCGACAAATCTAACAAACTAAGATCGCTGGCTCGCGGCCCCAGATTTGACCAACCAAGTACAGATCTGTAGAAATTTAACTCCCCTATAATGACAAGTAATACAATCACTCAACATAATTCTACCTAAGTACCCAAAGGGTACAATTTAACAAATATCCCGCATATCAAAATTACGAAGTTAAAAGGTCCAAATCCACCCGTGACATGGATGAGATGCGTTAGCCTATAAAATAATTCATTTAAGTCCAACTGCGCAACCATGATCTCTAATAAAAATTCCGCAGCCTCAATGTAAAATAACGAAAGTTAAATCTTAAGCAGATATCGCCGAAACAGTAATTTAGAATCCATCATAAGCCAAACAGTATTTTTATATGAATAAACTAAATCTGATTTGACATTAAGTGTCTCACCTAGAGAATGCGGATAAAAGTTTGTCATGGTTATAGAGTCCTGCTATTATACACACATAAGTACAATCACGTGTTCTCACAGTGCGGGAAGCCAGGCAGGGAAAAGGGGGGAGGGGAGTGCATAGTTCTGAAACACTCTCACACAGTTTGGTTATAATTAAAATCGCGCGCCGTTCAACCAACCGTTGATACCACAACACTGTTGTTGGCACGCACGGATCTGTGCATGTCAATCTTCTCTTGTTTCTCTTTGGGCGAGGCACACCTAAGGGCGGACGTCGAGCCACCGTCCCTCCGCTCAGTTGGAAACAAGTCAAGCCTTGATGTGTACGTAGTGTGGAGCCTTGTTGTGGACCAGCCAAATGGGGACAGAATCGGTTAGCCAAAACAATCCTTTTCCTTTAATGTTGTAACAGGATTATATGCTGACAAGTGCCTTAGTTTTTCTACTATCCGCATATCCTGAAAAATGAACATTAATTTGCCATGAATTCCTATAGAAAATATGGGCATAAATCCCACGGAAAAGTCACTGTAACTGGCTATTCCTTCTACTTGTTCTATAGACGGAAAATTTGGTTCCAGGTGAATTTTGGGGTGGCCGATGGGATATTTTTTGTGTTTGCATACGTAAAGATACAATGAACACAAATATAAGTACTTGATCTTCTCTCTACAAGAAAGGTCTGCTTTGTGGAAGCGGTTGATACAATTTGCACGCCCGCCAAAGAATGCGTACCTGGGACTGAGTGGCTCTTTGCTGTACACCTCTCTACGACAGTGTGGCCAGCATTCTTAATTTTTTCCATTCATGCCATGGTCACTTCTTAGCGAGTCTCCATTGTCTCGTGGAGGTTGTTTTTGATAGGAATTGTTCTGTCAGGATGACAGAGATGGTACCCGTGCCAATAACAGCCCCATAACAGGAAGACGTTGGTGGTATCTCTAGCTTAAACAACGCCGTAGACACGTCGCCCTAATACATACTCTTCACGGCCGTAGCCCACACGAAGAATAAAACATTGCGTTAATGGGCTTCCCATCAGTTCCATTGTACATCGAAGTGCGACTGTTGGTCTGCACGCTGGTAACCACTGTTAGGGATGATACCTATGGTATTTTCCTTAAAATAAATTTGGCGGTAATCCAACATGGTCACTCCTGTGACTATACAAGACACTCTGATAAGATCCACCCTTGATCCATAAGCATACCTCTAAATTTTAGGCAGACCTTCCGTATGATCTCTATATCTTTCACACAATACAGTTCCAACTCACGGTTAAAATCAAAGACATAATTTTCTTTGACCAGCACGTCATACCACTTCTCAAAGTACTCCTTTCCCTCAACTGACATCTCACCAATGCCGGAGCCCTCTTTTGGTGGCAAGGGACCCCTATACCACACGTTTTCTTTTTTATTGAAAAAAATGGGGAAATTTTCCCTTGGCCAAGGACTCCTCTAAACTGAATGCCTTTGGCATCTTAGACAATGACATCGGGAGAAAGTTCAGCGAGTCAATAAAGTAGAGTGGGCCATAACGCATGGATATGATTTCCCACTCTTCATTATGAGCTCTGGAGTCCATTTTTGTACCGCCATAATGTATATTAAAATAAATTGACTACATAGCCCTTAGCAATATGGGCTAGGAGAGATATGTCCCTTTATTGTGTTGCTTTGATTTACTCTATAAATCTGAAAAATCTGGCCATTGTGACGTTACCCCTGAAGATGCTAGTCCTATCACTCCCACATTTGGTGCAAATATAGTAATTTGTATCAATATAAAGGCACGCCTTGCAACATGTTTGCATGACACAGAGGTTAGGTTCGCGCAAGTACGTGCTGACCACACTTTGAAGAAGCGTTTCTTGTCTGCATTCAAAATAATAGAAAACAAACATGAAATTACTATTTTCCCGTGTAAGCCTGGATTGGACCTGCTTCATATAGAAGAAATGATAAAAAGGACGATGGGTCTCGCATACTCTACAAAAAGTCTTATAACATCTGTGTGAATAATTTGACTTTTCCAAACTGAAAAATTTCCGTAGACCTCACATTCCTTTTTAACATCACAGGTCGATATGTGACCTCTGCAAAAACTGGGACGTTTATGGTTATAAAAACAGGTCTGGTTTGTGAAACAATGCCCATAGTCTTTACAGGCCAAATATTGACCTCCACTGCAAGCCGCTTTAGTGTAGCACTTTATGCACGTGGATTTGCCTTTGAGGTCGTTCTTATGATAAAATGGCACTCAATACTTGCAGCAAAAGTACAAGCACTTAGATGCGGTTATCAAGGATTTTATGACATAAAATTTTTTTGCTTATCATCGTGAAAATACAAATTAAGGTAGCCATTAAAGTAATGTTTGGGAGGGGTAGGCCTCTCATACAGGACCTGCCTCCTCCGACGTTCCCTGAACATGGTGATTTTGTACTTTGAGATTTATGCTTGAAATTATTTTCACTTCAGTTAGCTCGCTACCTTTTAAAAGATTAACATGGGCATCATGGTATAAATCTTCTTTGTATTTTAATAGAAGGACCCATTTTGATTTTTTTTAATGTTTTTGTTAGTGCATCCTATCTCTCTTTTACTATCACATATAGCTTTAGTGACAATCAACCCACGCGCAAGTCAAAGTGTGTTGCAATTTTGAATCGTAATGATTCTTTTGTTATTATGGCTATATGTGCTAGCAGGGGATAGCTTATCACAATGACGTGAACTTCAATGAGGCTACTTAAAATGGCTGAGTTTGACGTATAGTGGTGCCGTACTTATGAATAAGCTATTACTCTGTAACACGTGTCTTACGTTATCGAGCACGGCTCGAGCGTCTAACTGATCCGCCTGCCTAAATGACACGTCTACAGAATTCAATGTTAAGAACGTGCTGTTCAAAAGTAAGGCGACATGATTTTAGGCGTTGACATCATGGTCTTACAGCTAATTGTCAAAATAGTAATTTGCTCTTCAAGCCAGAATTATGCGTCACGATCGCTTGTTGGAGTACCAAGATGTATGGTAATTTCTCTATCTGTGTAAAAGAAACTCCTCAGTTGTTTATTTTCTCCTCGAAGTGTTGAAGAGAGATACCATTCGACAATGCTCCACTACCTGATTTACCGGACCACTAATTTCCGGGAAGGGTATTGATGACAATCCCGCCACCACCATGGTATGAAAGAGGAAGGTGGATCCAGTTGACATCTCTGCAGGCTGGGTTTGAACAACATCTCCCTGGCTCGGAGGTAATGCTGCTGTAGTGGAGTGATGAAGGTTAATGGCCAGTGGCAGTGGGGCACTGTCTCCTTGCCCTGATTGTGACTTAGCTCCCACCAACTGGATAGGAGCTGTGGGTGTGTTAGTCGAGTCCACACATTTTTCCAGGCTTTAAGGCGGGAGTATGGAGCTGACATTTTCACTATCCATTTGAACTAAAATATAATGGTATAAATTCAAACATGCATCAATCTATCTTCAAAGTAAATACCTGAAATATAATTGTTCCAATCATATTTTTAAATGGTTAATTTTATTTTTTGCACAAATGGGCGTATTTATTTCCTTAAAATGATACCCCAAAATATATGACAATTTTCAATTTCAAACTACTTTTGGTATTAATAAAATATGTAAATATATTTTTCACAAACATAATTGAGTTAACTGTTTAATATAAATGATATCAACATTAGCAATTGCACCAAATTACACTACAATTGGTACTATATATATATAAACAAAGAGTCATTTTAACAAATAGATTTATTATAGTAAACAAAAGATAAATTGTCATACAGGTTTCACAAGATTGAACAAATAGCAAAGAGCAAATAAAGAATGTAACATTTACACAGTCTCACTTGGTAGATTTTTTATTAATAGGTATCCATAAAACTTGATGGATCCACAGCTGATAAATCCAGCTAATTGAAGGCTATGAAACAGGTGTCATATAAGTACTACTGCTGGCCTAATTCCCCTATGGTACTGCCAGAATAATATAGTACGTTGATAACAATTAATATCAATGCTGAATCAAAACCTAATCACAGGCAAATATAAAAATAGAATAATTAGCGTGGACCCCACAATGAATCTAGGGCAATTTCCTTGGGTTGCGTAATTAAGCCAATACTCAGCTAATTCACAGTTTTCAACAACATTTACATATAAAGTCCTAAACTTATTTTTAAAGAAAACAGACATCCTGGTAGTAGCCCCCAATATAAAAAACTAATGTTCATGACGTTTAGAACGTCATGACTAAATTCGGAACAAAGGAGTAACGAAATCGTGACTCAAACTAAGTCTCAACACTAACATTCTTAGCCAGAGGCTTTAATGTAAGAACAGTGCCATATGACACATAAATAATTTTAGCAAACATCTATGCTCAAGTTAGATATACCATTTTAGTAAACCAAAACAAAAACCATTCTTCTAGAAACAAAACGAGGCTTCTCTTAAAATAAAGACATATAATTTTCCTTTGAAGAAGGATGCATACTTTACATTACTTTACTAAAGTCCAAGCAGCAAAGACTTGGCCACGACGACAGGATACCAGTACCGCTGAACCAGTCGTCCATGTTCATGGCGAATAGAGTCGGGTGACCCCTTATCCTGTTGTCACGGCTGAAGGTGGTAAATCTGACGCCGCAGTCTCCATGGTCTTTCGTGTCGGCGCCGGGTGGCGAATATTTCTTGTAGTATTGAATCGCGGTGGAATATTTCTACGATTTGCTATCTCAGGCTGGCCTGTATATATACCCAACCTGACTAGGACAAAAAGAAGAATAAATGGGAAATAAGAATGTAAGAACAGACAGAAATAAAGGAGAATAAACGTGGGGAGAAAAGGAAAACAAATGAACGATATCAAAGTTTCTTCAAATGACCACCAGTATCTCTGTGTGCGCAACAGGTCTAGGAGTCGATTCTTGACCTCCAGTCTTTTCCCTAGCTGAGCTTAGCCACTGCGCACTTGTGGGTCGGCCATGATTGAGAACCTCGTGTTTTTTAAAAGAATGATATCTGCACACATCTGGCTGGGGTGAGCTTGTTCATAAATATATTATATCATAATATATCTGCATTAATTTACTTATTTAATATCCACTGCTATTTTTATGAGATGTAAGGATATAGACATATTTTTTAACATTTTCGTGTGTGTACACCACGTGGCCGTAGAACGCCCGTTTATGAATTATTATCCACCAGTAAAAGCGAAGTGTTAAAGTCTTTAGTTCATAAACACAATAATATTAGCCTTCTTCATTGATATTTAACACCGTAATTATCAAAAGACAATATTTTTGATCAACCACGTGTTAGGAGGTTAGACGATAGGTAACTTTCGTAGATCAGAAGATATAACTTTAGAGACAGATTATATTAAAGATGCTGATTTAATTTCTGTCTCTCATAAAATCCCAAAAATATTATATATTTTCTTGTAGCTGTTCAACCATTTGGTTGACACGCTACACAATGTATGTGAAATAAACTAAACTTTAAACAACCTAGGTTCAAACAAAGTCGATTTAAAAATAACGTTCTTGAAAATATATTTTTTTAATTAATAAATGGCTAAGGCAAAAAAATACGTGGTTATAATTTTGTTAATGATTTGTTATGTTAGTATATTTGAATAAACAAATTAAAAGGAATAGCTGTATACTTCAAACACTAAATGTATGTTCTTTTTGGTTTAAATCCATACAAATATGCTGCGGTAATAAAAATATGTTGCTCTAAGAACTTGTTCAACAGACCGTAAAATGTCAAATCGTCTAGAAATTGAAGGATTTAGATATCATTGCCATCTATTAAAGACCAGGATATGCACAAATACAGTCCAGGGCAGTTAATTTATCACTATGAAAGGCTAGATTTTTATTTCACCAATGTTAGATTTTCTTCCATTCAGGGAATTGAACCAGGAACTATTGGCTCAGCAAACAATTTTTCATGCATAAATGTATAGGATTTTTAATGACAGGCTAAGACAACATTATAATTTCTCCAGGTTATTATTATATCGGTATATTTGAATGACTGTACACTTTAAACAGATTGAAACACTAGATCCTTTGTCTTAACACAAATTGATAAAAATAGATATTGATGTTCGAAATAAATATTTAATTGTCAGAATTAGGTTTTATATTGGTAAAAATAATTTTGTTTAAGAATTAAATAAAACCACTTTTTTTAATGAATATAAATTTAGATTCTTACTGTTTTCTAGCCTAAATCTTAGGTCACTTTTTTTATTGATAAATACCTATAACTTTAGACTAGGACATCCACAAAATCTGGTCCGCTTGCTGTTAATTTATCAAACAAACATTTTTAGCCATGTCAGGAATCTAACCCGGGATCAATAGTTTAGTACACAGACATGCTATCGAATGAGCTAAAGTGGCTGAACATCTTACAAAAATTTGATCCAGCACATTGCCAATGTTAATTTAATAGGTGGCTAAAGCGAAAACTATAATTTTCTTTTTATACTTTATAGATTTGAGTGTTTGTAATAATAACTTTCTATACTAAGAATATAAGAAATGATAATCTTTTTGGTTAGACTCAAAACGGTCTGCTGACAAAAGGTTTTGGTATGCCATCAAAACAACGGTGGTTTGAGGGAGAAGATAAATAAATCTTGTTTAGTAAGCTTTCTATTTCTAAGCTAGTGGCTATAGTGTTGTTATTTGTAGACGGTAATAAAATATTTTATTTAGTAATTAAAGAGTGGCAAACTTACATATTAGGTGGTCTATCACGTCCAATTTCCCCCAAACATCAGGCATACCACTGATCGTCTTTCTGGGGCCTGTGGCAGGGTCCTGTGGGGTGAAGTTGCCAGCAGGTTGAAGCCTGCTGCATGGGGCAGAGCACTGACAGCTTCTAGAAGATGGTAAAGGGCACACCTCCGCCTCGCTGCTTTAAAGGGGTGGCGCGCGCACACACGCTGATAAATCCACTGCGGGTGCTACGTGGTCTCTCAAGCTGGCGCTCAGCCCGTATGGATCCCAGTAATCTTAAATTAAATAAATACATATTAATTACAATAGTGGGAAACAAACCACTGAAAATTCTCTAAAATCTATAGCAGGACGCTAGTGACCCATGGACCAGTCGTTATCCGCCTGGAAAATTCCGTCCTCACAAAAAAAAACCGCAAAGGTTCCAGGCCATTGGCCACTGCCGGTCGAGTTATGTTTGCAGGCACCAGGAGTACATCTTCTGGACACTCTGTCAAAGGAGCAAATATCTCTGTAAACCAAATACGTAATAAGCAAAATAGTTACCATTAAAACATAAAAAGACTTTTTAAAGCATTAATTAATTATTAATTATTATGACCGAACGTGATGATTTCGGAGTTCATATTTTGACACAAAAATGTGCACACCGTGGCTGCTCGATTACATGGTGTACTGATGGTAGTTTTTCCTAAATGGTTTCCCACTATTTCCACGTCAACAAGGGTACTTCTCATAATTTTATCTTCCTCATACCTACCTTTTATGTGCTGTTAAATACGGAAAGCAATGACTTGCATGAAGATACAATGAAAAAAAACTACCACTGGAGCTTACTCTAATTACTTGAAAAACATAATTTAGACAGTGAAAATACCTAATATTCAAATATAACAGCAAATGTACATTTTTGTATAGATATAATTAATTTTAAACTTGAATTAACATTTTAAAGATAAATACTATGCTTACCATATTGACTTGATAATATAAAATGCGAGACTCCTCTAACACACTGGCTCAAAAACTATTCATTGTTAACATTATTATATATATAGTTTAAACCTTTTTTATAGGGTGTTGAACTAAAAATTTAGTATTATTAAATTAAATAAAAGCTAATCGATAGAATTTTGATTTTTTCACTTTACGAGAAAAGGGGGCATTATAGGTTCATAAAAAACCATTGAAATAACTGTAATATTCTATAATTTAACTATATCTATGATAAAATGCCCTTCTCTCACTAAGCGTTTACTTAGAACCAGTGGCGCACCCAAGAGGGTGAGGTAGACTGGGCACCTTCCCCCATGACCCCCAATAATTTCAATAAAAACATACATCATATACTGTATAACTAAAACATAAGACACAGAAGAGGAGTCGGATACATAGGCTCCATATTAAGACTTTGTATTCAAAACACACACACATAACTATATTAAACGTGCCTCTTATATTCTCATTTGAAAAAAGTACAACCATATAAGCTTCCATATATTGTATATAGTTAGAAAACATCCTTCTGGTAATTAAGTTCGTTTTAGTTTTTAAGGCTTTTAAATCAAGATATGGGTTTTTACACAAAGGACCTCGCTTATAGAGACTTTAGAATCACTTTCACCTCGCCCAAATCAGTTAAAGTTAATACAAAAGTTATTCGAACTGACAAAGCTACTAGAGCGTGTTATTCAACACATTAACATATATTTACTTAGACCAGGGGCTCTCACATTTTAGACCGAAGGAGCCTTTGTACTAGAAAAAATAAATGTTTGAACTCTCATAAAAATGTTTAGACTAGTATTATTAATATTCAATAAATACATTTAAGTCTCACGAGTCTTTTATCACTTAATACTTGAATAAATATAAAAGAAAAACTAAACTTCCCCACCACTTTGTGCAAAAAGTTAACATTGAAAAATGCATAATCTAAATCAATATATATTTATTTATTAGTGGCCTGTGTGGCATGTAGATTTATTTATATTTAAAAATTGGCAATCCTAATTATTTATGCTATTTTATAATTAGGCTATTTAATTTACTGGGGGGATGTTGAATAAGTTGAAGTTATAATAAGACTCCCTTAAAATAATGAGTACTCAATGGCATAGTGTTTTATTTTTATGTACATCACATCTTACTTCACGTCCGACCTATCCGCCTCTTTAAAATAATAGAGTGAATTAGAAAGGTTTATTTAAATGGAAATGTACACGTATTTGAGTGGGGAAAGCGAGAGGGAAATCATTTGGAAAATCGTCCCTCTGTACACACCACAGGAATTCAAACCCCGACCTCTGCGTCACCCAAAAACAAATTATATTATTTTGAGTGTGATGACTTAATGAGACCATATAACTTACAGCGTTAATACCAGGGTACTCGTTTTTATTTGTGTACAGAGGTGTCATTTTTTACCACGTAATCTAGAAATGTTTTGTTAGCAACATATAAACCGTACTAAATGTTGATTTCAATACACGGTCTGACACTTTAGATCAGTCAGTAGCGTGTTTTCATACTGAGATAAAGGTCCCGGTTTTTATTCTCGGCTTGGCCTAAAAAATTATCATTGGTGAACTGTGCGTTTCCTCTTTCACATGGTTAAATTAACTGTCGGGGGGCTGGGTGTTGTATCTGTTCTAGATTTAAGTTAGTTTATTAGTCAGTTTAGAAAGAGCACGTAAAATGCCCCAAATAAATGAAAAAAATTAAATGATTTGAATACATGATGTAAAATAAAGTAATGAGGAGGTTATAAGGGAGTACTAAACTTATGTGTGCACCAACCATGATTTATAAAAATCATTTCTTAATACTTTGAATAAAGTGTAAACACTTTTAAATATTTTAACTACAATGAAGTCTACAGTTAAAAACTATTTTCAAACTGTACAAATGTGTATTTTAGAGTTATGTCTATTCTTATAAGTGTAACTTATGATTTGTATACGCATACCATCTTCTATCTTCATTTAATATTTTACAAAATATTATTCTTAAGACAGATTCTTGTAAATTGGAACGTATATCAAAAACATTTTGTGAAAATATCTAAACAGGTTTCTATTTTTTTATACTGTGCATCAATAATGTCCAAAATATTCCAGTTTATCTGTCTTAATTTATATTATAAATTTGTTCTTAAGTTGGATATTTATATCCTCCAAATGGTGATCTAAGTCAACACAAACCACATAAACCTGAAGGGGTTTAGTTATGACCTATAGCAGATCACTCAAGTAGGCTTCCATCCCATCCCCTCTAATTAAATATGTAAAAATACCATCATTTGGCACTTATTTTGTTTTCTAGTCTCATTCCATTATTATGGCAGGGAGAGGTGTGAAAAAGCAGGTTAAGTATAGTTCCCATCTTCAATTATTTTTTTTATTTTTTGTAATGTAAATATTAAAATTCTGTTTTGCACAAAGCATGGTCCCATAATATTTTTGCAAGAGAGAATATACATAAAAGTGATGGGGGTGAGGTTGAGCGTAGCCCCCTCCCTTAAAAATACTCATCTACAATTTGTCTCATTTTAATATCAATATAAATATCTTTTATAGAACCTACTTATGGAGTTTTTCACCGTAATAGCATTTTTATAACAAATATTTAGTTTAAAATGTTGGGAAGTCAAAGTTAGTGTATCTCCCTCCCCCACCCAATAATTTTTGATTTTCCTATGCAAATATATATGTATGCTTTTAAAACTTTTTCACCCAATAATGATGTTTTTCATTATTAGTTTAGTCATAAAAAAATTAATAAAATGTAATAATGTCTGTGAGATGCATGAACCTAAAAAGTAGAAATATTATATTATTTTCAATTTTTTATTGTCGAAATGTTTTTCGTGTGAGTACGACGTATTCTACGACCTAACAGTTTTGCAAGAAAAAATACGTATCATGAAAAAGAAAATTTTAATAGCCAATTCAATAAAAAAAAATGTTTTTCTCAAATATTTATTATACAGACAAGCTATCCTAACAACAAAACCTAGCCCACCATGCGTCTACCAATAATTATTAAAGAAAAGGTTGGATTTGGTAGGTAAATATTGATGTACAGAAAATTTTCACATTTATTCATGACCTAGAAAGCTGAAATTTGGAGTAATTATAGGGTAATCATTCAAAAGGTGTGTGAGAATCTGTAAACTAGAAAATTATTGCCTTCGTCAGTGTTTCTAAAACTCAAACTAGCTGGAGGTCCAGATTCACAAACTCGATGCGTGTTGAGGGTGACGGAATATACAAACATGTTTGCTTATATATATTATAGAGGTACTTTTGTTTTTGTAGCGCATCTTACTAACCATCCTGACTAAGCATATTTTAATAACGTTAGTAAGTAAGAGATGAGGAACATATAATGTGGAGATGATGTAACTGCATTTGAGAAAGGGAATATGGGAGACCATAAATAGGAAAAATCCACCCTCTGTACATCCAGATGGAATTCGAGCCCCGCCTTCCCCGACACCAGCTAACTATATCATAATAATCTGACGTTTAATCCACGTGCCCGCCGATGTAACTCTTTAATAGATATTTGATGCTATGTAATTAAAATATTACATAACTTATATTTTCCAGATGTTAATGTGGGTTAGAGAATCACTCAAAGCAGTATTTATTAAAATATGTTTAAAGAAAAATCCCCAAAATCCCCTATTTAAAAAGTGATAAAAAATAGCACAATTTGAAATAGTTTAAGTATATATCAATATTAAAATCACAATAAAATTAAACTGTTATTGTGTGTGTGAGAGAGAGAAAGAGAGAGGGAGGGAGTATTGGTGTAACTGCAGGCCAAATACTTATTTAAGAGTTTTGCAGACAAGCGGGCCAGTTAGATATGATCCACGGGCCGGGAATTTGAGAATCCCTGCCTACGTATACCACGCGTGGCGAATATTGTGAAATCAAAAAGCACCTAACTTAAGATAGAAAAGATTTCTTATTCATTATAATTGTGATAATTATATTAATAAATATATCTTTGTATTTTAACTAAATGAAAGTAAAAATGGTCATTTACATAACTATTAAAGGTTTATTTTCCTCAGAGACTAACAAACTAAGAAAATAAGCATTATTTGGTTTGAATGCAATGTTATTGAATGACAGGTAAACGACCCCTAAAACCGATTACGGTTAGTTTAAACCTTGAGAAAACCTATACTGTCAGTTTTCTTACAACTTTCATCCCCCCAAATTCTTACCATCCCTCTTTACAAGAGAAGTATTCCTCTCTTCTTTAGACAAAGAGGGAGAGTAATATTCAAACAGTACCATAAATTGTGTTAGGATGTTCCACTAGCGTACTAGCGCTATCTAACGGCGAGATATGTAACTAGTGAAATAATTTAGATGAGCGGCGTAGAGTTTTTCCCAATTCTTCATCCCTTCTATATTATATAATATACATTCAACACTGCCAGTGACCGATGTAAGGGCTTTAAATCCCTTCCACCCTACTAGAAGATAGCGAGGTTTTAATCCCGTTGGGCACGCCATTTAGATGGCATGATTATCTTTTTTCTTTGGGAGAAAGTTGGAATCATATCCCTGCTGGGGGTAAGCTGTTGAACGCAATAAATTGTCTAATATGTAAATTTGCCACACTTTAACGATTAAAGAACATATTTTATTAACAACTACAAGTAATAATACGTTCTCTCACTCTCTCTTTCTCTCCTAAACAGTGGTTATCTCACTTTGCCAGAAGAGCTTAGTTTTGCCCCAACAGATAGCACGGGCATCTTGAAACCGTCAATTTGACTCTGGCGAGGGTATACGCTTTTAAAAGGAAAATAATATATAAGTAATTTAACGTGTTTAAGTATACCGACATAATAATTAACCGTTGAAATTATATTATTGCTTCAGCCGGTTATTAAAAGTAGAGAGACAGAACCCTATACTGAGCATGATAGTTTGTTTGTTCAGATAAAGGTCCCGAGTTCGATTCCAGTGTCCAGGTGTCAATTATATCTAGCTGGAGTAATCATCACTAAAAGCGACCTATATGATTTCACATTTCAACCCAGCACAAATGATGGTACATCCTCACAACCAATGATTTTATTATTCCATCTCTCATTTGGGCAAATATATCAAGGGATTAATCCATGTTACCCTACATGGCGAACACTGAAACACAACAAGGTACTTTGATAAGGATTGTTTACGAAAGATCGGTCCAAGAATGATCATTATAAGTCACATCTGAGCTGAGGCCTTCAGAGGGCTAGGACCCGATGTTTCAAAGGATTTAGGATGTGGTAGTTAATGACTCTTGAATAGGGTCATTGCAACCCGCTTTCAAAATTTATAACAAGTTTAGTGCTAAAGGCTGTACTTAAGTGTTCATTGTCACTTTCCTCATCCCCCTCCCCCCTCAAGGATTTGACACTTGGAAATAACAAATAGGGGTGGTGGAGGAGAAAGGGCTGAAAGAGGGGTGGTGGAGGATGGAATTGAAAAGAACTGCTGTTGAGAGCTCTAACTTAGATCATTATGAGTGAAGGCATAGACAGATGAGGATATAAGGAAAGGGAGGCTCCTGTGCTCGCTCCCAAGCCCGGCCGTTTCGTTCCCAACTTGGTAACGATGCCAGCACGTCGCAAAAGAAATGCTCGATGCGTGGACTGCAAATTCCCCCTACAAATATATAAAATAAACACCCACACCAATAAATAAATAAAAAACTTCAACAACCATCCTAATCCTAACCAGACATTAAAAACACAATTAGACAGAACAAACAAGTTTCAACAAGAATAAACCGATTAAAGGGATCAGTGGGCACGGGAGGGTATATGAGCAGGAAAGGGCTAAAAGCCAACAGACAATCAGAGAGCGAGAGGGCGTGGTCACGTGATGAACTTTAGCCAATCACAGCTTGTTTTTAGGTGCCAGGAACACTACTCTTGTGAATACTTAGACTGACCAAGTTGACTGTTACTACGTAGTGCTTTTACCGTACTCGATCATGGGACCTTGTGCTCCAATGATGGCCTCCAAGTACCAGTACTATGGATGAACCGAGGATTTAATCTGTCTAAGTATGCCGTCAAACAGATTGAGGTGCCCGTGAATAGATGGAATTATACCACGATATTGAGTCCTTCTGGCCTTGCTATCTTACACATTGTTATGAATTATCAGTGCTCTACTGCAAAATCTCAAACAGTGTTTAGCAACACACAACCAAGTGCCAATCTCGTTTTTTTGTTTAAGTGAGAAAACAAAGTCTTCTATAGCCTTTAAATTAATATGAAAGTGTTTCCTGCATTGTGCCGCCATCTTCAGATGTCCAAACCAACTTTCATTTTGTAAAGGAATTTTATTCAATTAGCTACAAACATCCAACCACCAGAATGCAGAAGTTTGAATGTATCTTTCTCATTTGCTGATAAGCAACAAACATTCAAGCGACACATTTTCTCGCTCTTAGCTACCGTATTTGTATGTCAAAGTGTGTTTGATTGATTCTTAAAAGCTGTGTAATACGTTTTGTTCTACCAGTTTTTTTATTTGGTTTTAGGAATATGTTAATATTATTGTTTATAGAAAACATTAAAACATTTATTAAATATCCTATTAAAATGTCATAACATTCAAAAAGATTAGTAGACTAGGCACTTGCCATGCTTTATACAGAAGACAAAAAAATGATAATTCAAAGATATCATAAAAAGCTGAAACATGAAGTTTCTCTGGATTTTATTTTAATTTCACACACTCTAACTTTATACAGACATAAAGCTCAATAGTATGATTATATGTTTTGTTGTCTGTTCTTGCACTGTTGTAATTGCCTCATTAGCAAATATTTGTCTATTTATATTCGTATCTCAGTAACAAATTAATAATTTTTGATATGGCTTCGTCAATAATACTATGATTTGAAAAATTTATGAAGAAAACTGTGAACCCTCCTTAGCAAAATACAACCAAAATAGGAAGTCCAAATAAATAATATCAAAAAGGACCAAAAAAAAGGCCTATAGGAGTGAATAGTTGGAGTTTTTGCTTTGAAAGTCTAAGTATACACATTCGAAACTCAGAACACGCAACTCACACCGGTTGCGGGAAAGATATTTTGACGGTCGTCCCAAAAGAAAATTATAGATATGTATTTATGTACCCACAAAAAAATGATAAGAAAACATTCATGCGGCCTAAGGGTACTATCTCTATTCCTAACATTAAAGAATACTTAAAGTTGCATTGTTGATATTTATTTATAAATAACATAAGTATATATATATATGTATAAATATATGCAAATGTTTGAACAATATATAGAGATATTAAAAAATCATAATGATAGTCGAGCTGGCAAACAAATAGTATTTTTTAATATCTAAAATGATTGATGTAAAAAAAGTTAAATGCAGATTTACACTCAAACAATTGCATCGGAAAAGAAAAATAATAATTAAATCATTTCTTTCCACACGGAACAAACAAGTAAGGTTACATAGCCCTCGTAAAAAATATCAATTACATAACCTATCTTCATCATTTTCAAATTTGAGCTCTCAAACTTGCCTCATCTTTTCTAAATCCTCTATACACATTCCCATCATACACAAAACCCTAACTAAACTGCGCAATCATAATAAGCTCAATAGATCTTCTCAAGAATAGATTTTAAACTAGAAGTTATACCTTTTTTGTTAAATTTATAGACGACAAAACCAAAATCCGTTAAAGAGAACTTTGGCAGAAAAATACCAATATTAGCCCTCATTATACATTTTCTTCCATCTCACAATCAGATCAGAAGTTATATCATCAAACTAATCTATTTCCGTTAAAATAAACTAAGTATCAACAGCTTCAATAGTAAGTTAAGTCTCGATACCCACAAAATCAAATCAAGTATCGATATCCATATAATAATCGACTATTTTCAAACGTGACAAAATTCAACATATATCTAAGATATTAATACATTATAAATTTCTCATTTCAGAATTAATATTTACTGCTGAAACAAGAATTTTGAAAGGTTAAATATACAAATAAATAATAAATAATGATGAAGTAATACTAAGCCGAAAAATAAATTGGTTCTTACATTCTAGCTATCTGAAGCCTTAGATACTTATTCCTCTATTCACGCTAATTCCAATAGTGCCGACAAGCTGCCCCTTCAGTATATATACAAGAAAACCCAGAGAACATTGGAGAACAGGATACATGGTGGGGGATACATATGGATCACAAAGGGGGGAATTTACGTGAACACTATAACTTCTACTATACTCTCCAAACAAATGGAATCTTCTAGATTATAGTAGACCAAACTCTCTTCACAGCTCAAGATCTTTGGAACGCCTTTGGTTTAGTGGTGCACTCTAGTGGACGCCGTTCTAATCATGATGGCAGCGGCTAGTCTATCTCGTGGCGCTGCTATGCTCGTGTGTTGTTTTTCTCTCCGACTCGTAGTCCAAGACGCAGGGACGGTGAAACGGTGTAATTTGTATATTTTCCTGACTCGACTCTCCTATGATTGTAGCTAAAACTGGAAAAGTTCAGGAATTTTTACTTTACAGAAAGTTAGAAATAACAAACTTAATATTCATATAACAATATTTGTTTTTGAAAACGGAAACTTACTTTAATATATATAACATTATCCTAATATTTGTTATATTATTAGTTTTTTAGAACAGGAATGCTCTTTAAGGTATATTATTTATCACCGCTTCTTACTACCCTTTCGAGCTGTAAGCCTATGCACTAATGAAGCTAATGTTTAGGGATGAGGTAGGTGTAAATGAGGACATGCACCCAAATTTTCGTGGCAAGAGAGTGGTAAACTATTTAAGAAAAAACACCCTTAGTGCACCCGATTGGGATCGGTCTGGGAGTACATTCTGGAAAATCTGGAAAATGTTTTTATTATATATTGATGGAAGGAGCTGCTGGATGGGGCTGCTGAAAAAGAATCATATAAAATTGGCTCATATCTGTTGAACACATGGAAATGAACTTGTAAGAAGAGGTTGAAGAGCTAATCTTGTGGTCCGATTCATGTGGAGGACAAACCCGCAATATTAAACGCACATTAATGTTGAATGTTGTATTACAAAATCATCTAAAACTGTAGATCATCCCAATTAGATTTCTGATATCTGTTCATAGCTATCTGCCAAACGGTATTAACTTGAGTGATATTGAGAAAGCCCTTAAACACGTTCAAAAGACTATATACAGATGAAGACTATTTGGTAATAATGAAGAACTGTCACCGAAAAAAATAATTTCAGGTTAGAAAAATTAGTAACGATGACTTTTATGGAACAATTTCACTGGAAAATTTGATAGTGAATTGCAAAGTTGACAGTACTGCTCTGTAAATAAACTTTTTCAAAATACGAGAAATAAAACTAGTTAAAGAGAAGCCATTCATTTTACATGTGAAAATGAACAGTGATGATCTGATCTACTCTGAAGTAAGAATTAGTAAGAGAGTACGACATCGTTCAACGGCTACAAACTTTACGATGGAGAACCTTGTCCCACTTTGGCTTAACGCCAAAGCAATTTAATATCTTAAACTGGCAGATATTAAATCAATCTTGCTTCTTATTCCCGAAGATGCAAAACCCTTTTATAATAATTTATTTGATGACCAAAATATCATTGATGATGTTGATGTTTATTATGGTGAACATGACTTTTCCACTGAAATTATTTAAGTGAAAAACAGTACCAATAAGAACAAAACTTTTGTAAAAATATTTTTGAAAACCTCATTGTTAATATTAACTTATATTGTGAATCTAATAATATATCAGTGGTATTTATACAGGATTGAGTATTATGGTTTAGTTGACAAAAAATAATTTAGTTGTTTTATGAAATTCGCAACACTCAATCAAGTGCAAAATGATTTTTTTTATTAATTAAATAGCAAATTATGTATATTGGCATTGTATATTAAAAACACCACTTTGTACTGCATGTTTATGTAATTAATTTTATCATATAAATATACTGGAATTTATATTGAAGCAATTACTTTGAATTCTGTTTACTCAGTTTCATCTTAGTGGCACTAGGATCTTTGTTGCTTGAAGCCATTCATGTTACGTCATACAAGCTAAGCCGGCAATTATAGCACTAGCATCCAAATGAGTGATGTAAGTCAAAATAAACATTCAAATATTGCTCGTTTGTTATGAGAGTATTGTATTTGTGAGTTTTTTAATGTCATTACGTATAATAATCTTTTATATTTAAAATTAAATATATTTCTAAAATAATAAAATATGTTATTTATTTTCAGGTTTTACTGAATGAGAGAAAATCTAATCTGTAAGTAATTTCTCTTATTTAGATACGTCTATTACTTGTAGGGGGAGTGTGTGACTGTAAGAGAGATTGTGTATAGTGGAGAGCCTGTAGTAGTGTGTGTCTTTAATGTAGTATACAGTTGGAGTGTGTTTAATAGTTTGTGTGTACAGGAGTGTGTGTAGTGAAGTGTGTGTGAGGGACGTTGTGTGTGTAATTTATATTATTATCAAATATAAAAAAATATCTAACCAACTTACCTTACGGCTAAACTAAAAATGTTTTAAAACATGCACGGATTAATTATGTATCTAGTTAACGCACCTTTTAAAATACAAAAGTTTATTTTTATAAATTGGTAAACTTAAAACTTAATTATACATTAACTAAATGTTGTGAAACTATAATATATTATAATATATTTTGTAAGGTTTTCTAAAATTAATTAGCATGCTTCTAATCGTAATATAATGTTAAGTATTCTCCTTCTGGATCTTTCGTGTCTTCATTAGAAGTGTTCAATGACCACTTTATGAATCAAGATTCATCAACACGTGCTGATAATTAAGTTATAGGGGCTGGTTCGCCAAACTCACCTAACTGTATAAATAACGTGCTTGTCTTTAATTGACTTTTCCTTTCACTCATTCCAGACTTCTTTAGATAATGTATGCCCACACTTTGATAATTGGTTTTTATGTTATGAGAATTTCATATATTTTAGAGTAATTACCTTATATAAGCTAGTTCTCTGCCATGAAAAAAAACTAGTTCACATCTGATGAACAGCCCATATCCAATCAGGATTAGCCAAAAATGCTACTAAAACCAAACGCTTTTAACCATGAACAGAGTTGCCGCCACATCTGAAAGCATTGAGAGAACTCTCGAGCAGTCTTTATTACGGTGGCCAGTAGCTAAGGAAGACACACTATATCGGTTCACGTTTAGAAAATATTGACCAATGGGAGATTCTTTCTGAGACTACTTGTTAAAAATTGTTCCTGGCGAGTATTTAAATAGGCTGGACGTGGTCTTATTCATTTTCCAAATTTTATATTCAAGTTGACGTGATTCGGAATAGTAGCTAAAATCTGCATTTATGCTTGGATTCTTATTGTTGTGTTTGCTCAGGTCTTTTTTGGTGATATACGCGTCTTAATACCTATTCGGTTTATACGTATATACAGGATGTTTCAGCGAAAGCATGTAAAACTAAACAGGACACAGGGGATGCTCTACCGAAAATTTTGAGATAGGGAACACATGGTCTGTGAGGCCAGCTAAGTGGGATATGGGTCTACACATGTTTAGCATTGTTACTGATGTTCAATTTATTTACAGCTAATCATTACATGTAATTTATTTACATTTAGTTGTATTATTACTTACATGTAGTACTGTACAGTATACCATATTAACGACAAACCAATGGAAACCTACCAGTGGTGTGCTGTCATTGGACTAGTAGGACTAGGCTAGTCCCCAGACATATTTAATTTACCAAATTTGAGTTATATTTCCACGGGAAATAAAAACAAAAACTAAAATCTATCTGAGTCTCAAATTGCGTCACAATATTCAATTCTCGAGATTTGTGCGCTACCCCCTTCCCCTATCTACAATGACAACACACTAACACCAGAAGCGCTATCACAATACTCAATGATATTCCCGCTATTTGCGCGGCCCCTTTCCCCTTTACAAACTAGAAGCGGAAGCGCTTGAGTCTTATAGGCGCTCCCCGGAGAGAGGGCCAGTTGAAGCCAACCTATTGTTCGTTCACGGTAGGAGTTTACCTGGGAAAGGACTGTTTTCCCTACCAGAAATCTATTATATAGTAGGATATTGGTAAGAAAAAAGACCTTTCAGAGGTAAACTCCTCCCGTGAATGAAGTATAGTTCGTGTGTATAGGTAAGACACGAGTATATTCCAACGCTTGGCACTCTGTCACAAGCAAATGTAATTTTGGTTTGGTTCATATAAGTGGTAGTTTTGTGGTTGTTAAGCTTATATAATTGTTCCCTTTAATGAAATAGATTGTATGAATTGCTAAAGTGTTTGATGGTCACTTTAGTTTGACAGTGTTTGAAAGTGGGAAATTTGGAAGGGGATTCCGACTAGGAAACTGTTCCCTCACAACAAATTTTGGGGAAGGGACCTGAGACAAGGAGCAGGGTTAGTGAAGGTAGATCAGTGGCATGTAGCAGTGCCTGCTATGCTAACAACTTCAATCGTGTTCTTTCTCTGTCTTTGTATCATATAACAGAATGCAAGCTATTTTTTTAATACATGGAGTGGAATTCCAGATTTCTTTTCACATTCATCAAAATACATTAACGCTCTTAATCAACCTGAGGTAGATAAGCGGTTTCTAACAGCTGCCAGTACAAGGTGGAATTACAATTCCAGAATTGGGAACACGGAGAATGAAAGTAAGACAGAACTCATTCAGTTTTTGAGAGTATTGTTAAAAATCAAAGTAGTTTGGATATTTATGCGTTCTGACTGATAAAAGGTATGTGTCATCACTGAGAGATCTCGATTTATACTGAAAGTTTTCAGTCACATTTTCACTTTCTCGCTATCTTTCTAATAGAGAAAGTATTGTGATCGTCAAAAAAAAACCTCAAGATTTTGATGAATCTCAACGTTTCATGACCTCCCAGAACACGAAAAAGTATTTTTTTTTTAATTCTCATCTCTCTGTACCTCCAAATAGAGCCTTAACTATCTTACCGATCGGGCTAAAACTGGGTATCTAGGGTTTTAATGACGTTTTCCAAAGCTCTTTTGGGAATTATATATTTAACCCTAAAATTAAAGGTAGTTTACTGATGGGCAAAAAGAGAATAAATCGATTTTCTCAAAATATGCTCTAACGATTTTGATTAAATTTGATTTCTAAAGATTTATAAATATTACAAACATAATGGCCAATATTTTGGAAAAATGACTGTTAGGGATCCGGTTTGAAGCATAAATTCTTATTATTTATCGTATTTCAGTAACTCTTTGAGATATGCAATTACTTATCATTGAAACTATGTAGGTCTATTTATAATATAAATCTTTCATTTGAAACATATTTTTATAAAAACAATAACTTTAGAGCTATACGCAGTTATGTACTTTTTGAAAACTAAAGATGAGGTATTGCGACTGTAAAAAAAAAACTTACCCGAAATGTTGATGGATGTTGACGTCTCATTACCCCCCGACGTTTAAAGAATTGTTTTTGCAATGCCATCTGTCTTGGTGTCTGTTTAACCCTAAAATAAAGAGTAGATTAATAAAATGCGAAAAGAGAAAAAACAGATTTTCTCAAAAGTGGCTCCAATGATTTTGATTTAAATTCTTACCTAGGTGTTGATTAAGATTATAAATATAATGGTTATTTGGATTTTCCCATGAAAATAAAATTTAGGTAACTTTACAGAAGTGTAAATTTCTGTATTTCCGCAAATATTTGAGATACTAAATAACTTATCATTGCAAAATTGTAGTATTATTAAAAATTAAAAACTTTTAAATGGCATATTATTATTATTATTATTATTATTATTAGCATCGCGTCTTACTACCCGTTCGGGTTGTACGCACTTACGCTAATGTGTAATGGTAGGGTGATTGTGAGATGAAATGGAGGACCTACAGTTTAACGTGGAATCCGAACCATGGTGGAGGCCTGGCATTCCCCACATTCACAATATGTCTTGTCAGAGGTGAAGGAAGGGTTTGGTAATCAGATAAATCTGTGCCGGGACCGAGGATTGAACCCCGGCCGCCAGCATAGAAGTCTGACACCTTACCCCTAGACCGCCAGGTCACCTAAATGAAATATATTTTTATGAAACCAAAATATTTTCTGAGATATTGGCAGATATATTAATACAATTTTGTGAGATATAGCTGTAAAAAGATACTACTTAAGTTATACCGCAATAATTCTGTAATTCCATATAATAATTAAATATAAGTAGGTTTCTAAAAGCTTATGTTATTTTCCTAACCCCTTAGAAGAAATGTTTGTACAACAATGATCCATCTCCTTCATTATAGACTCAATAGTCAATATTTACATTTTTTTATTGGTAAACATTTATAAATGAGTAATTTAATATCAAGACAATGGCATTACGATGTGAAACACCTAATAAAATATTAACACTTTTAACCAGAACTCGAAATTTTAGTATGGAGTGATAACCCTTGTGGACCCAATTTTAATCTTTTTTATCGGTCCAAACATACAAATGAGGACATTATTTTAAAATAAACCTATAAAATTATAAACAGTGACTCGAAAAATGTTTTTAGTAAGTATAGTGCTATTTATTCTTGGATTGTTTGGTGTATATTATTTCATTTCACATGTATTACGAGTTTTGAGTAAATATCTCCATTTTTAAATAATAGAGCGAGAACAATTAAAACGTATTAAGACGACTGTGCATGACACAGCGTGAGAATACTTTCTACACATTTTGCCTGTTGTCAATTGAAAAATGTTTGCCAGACTAACTCGAGACAAAAATCATTCTATGGCGTTGTTATCGACAAGTTCATTCAAAAAGGTGACAGAAGGATTGCACTAATATACAAATAAAACTAAGATTCTACTATTATTTTTTTATTTACTTGTTTACTTATTTATTTTTATTTATGCATTTGTTTAATTTATAACTTTATTTTAATATCTGTTGGTTTATTCTATTTCTATATATTGTGAATCGCCTCAAGGGAGCTAAATTGCGTAGCCTATGACCTGTAAAAGGGTATTTGCTAAGCTACATATTGTATATAATATGACAAATATTCCTCTGTATCCCTATAATCAAAGGTGTTTTCGAACCTAGTCCTCTCTGAGAAAAGTCACCATACGCCATTGCTTGTCAGTCTATCTGCATCTTAGGCAATAATCTAATCAGCCTGCTTACAACTCCTGAGCGAATTCATGTTTGAATCCTATTGGGTGACCATTTCAATGATTTTACTAAATTTTAAGACCAGTCAAAGATAAACAAGTTTTTATTAAATGTAAAAGTGAAGAAGAAAAGGTATTTTTGGCTAAGCTTACAATTAAAAAAATTGTATATTAAATTAGCACTATTTTAAAACCTCTATATGAGTGAGTAAACTCTGAAAACTAAAACAGCCCTCTATCCCAAATAAAATAAACGCTCAATACAAAAACAAATATGTTTTTATTTATATCAAATTCACTCTCATGTTATACATGCTATCTATTTCAATGACTACCCGCTTCAGTGGCTGAATGGTCTAGGGCACTGACCTCGTAATATACTAGACTGCCAATGAAGGGAATATCATGGTTCTATCCCAATAAGATGTACTAAGAGTAGTTTTTCCTAAATGGTTTCTCACTATCTCTCCTTACAAATGTGGGTACACTTCCTCTAAATTCAACCTTAAACATCCTAGCCCATTAGAGTAATTAGTACACAAGCGTATAGCCTGAATGGGCAGTAACACAATGTGCTATATTAACATTTCAATGATTCATCACATATAATTGATTTTCTACTCCTGCTTCTTGTTTCGGGGAATCGGGAGATGTGCCGTCCAGGCCCAGGTCGAGAAGTCGCTGCTGTAGTTTTCTACTTGAGAGGCATTTGATACGCGTCCTTCTTGGATCCGAGAGGGTCAAAGAGTGGTAGTCGGACAAATGATATGATGAAGGTTGAGGAGAGAGGTGCCGTAACTAATAGGCGGGTTGCATTGATAGGAGTTGCGGGGGAACGTTGGGGGGGGTGAGGTGGATGGATATTGGAATGGGACAGGGGTGAGAAGTGCTTTATAAATATTTTAATGTTCCGCGCTGGCTTTGCAGCGTAGTCCTCCTTTGCTTAGGTGGTACTGCAAAGGCCTTGAAAGAGGGGTCATGAAGAGAGAGCGGAAAGTCGAGAAGGAGTTAGCCGCCCGAATGGGTCTTGAGTGCTGAACCCAGCCTGAACGGTTGGGGAAGAAGCAGTTGGCAGCCCGATTGGTTCTTGAGCGTTGAGCGGGTGGGGAAGAAGGAGTAGGCAGCACGAATGGTTCTGAACGCAAGGAAGATCGGAAGGGTTGTTCTTAAATAATGTTATCGGACCAATTGATGGCTTCCCAAAGCCCCGAGAGGGTTGGAATGAGATCTGATCTGTTGTGCCCAACCTCCTCCAAATTTATGCTAACATGTATATATTAACCCTCTTACTAAAGCTACTACATTATTTTTGCACATTTTTACATTGAATGGTTTTTTGTTGTCCTTTTTTTGGTAGGGTCTTTGGCTTAATCGAGCCCTTTGTCTTGGCAAGATCTCTTATCTCGTTTAGAACTAACGGACAGGTGCACTGAGTTTCTCGGGGAGGATCGTGACCCATCAAGAGGACCGCGCGCTGGTTGGTGCTCGAGGGGAAAGGGGATAGGGGTGGCGTGGTGTGTGCGCTTGCCGCTAGATCACTCCGCCTCCCTTCCAAGGGGTGATCTCGGTCTCGGAACGGTATCTTGTAGTCGCACAACACCATATTACTAGATTTTATATGAAAATAGTACTATATGATATATATATTTATCCCAGATACTTAAGGGATTTCTAATAGTTTTCGTCTAAAAAATCATAGATAGCGGTTTACGTTATATTTTCATAACATGATATATAACGATCCAAGCACTAGCTAATATTGCAGCCAACTATGCAAATAAAAAGCTACATATTTACTTTTTTTTTTAATTTGTGGTGTTTAACGTGCACTTGCTGAACCAAATGATTTTATCAGCAAATAAGAATATCTATGAGTAAGAGTGAAAGGGCGTATCAATTTTCCTGGGAGAGGTATTTTCACATACCTTAATCGACATGGGACCGACGGCTTTATTTCTCTTCCTATGGAAGGTGTGTTACGGATTTTTATCGCCCAAGAAAATTCTATGAGCCCCGGCTGGATTTTGAGCCCACGTACATCCGACAGCGGAGCGGATCCTGTAGCGAGCACTAAACCACAAGACCACCGAGGTCAACCTTTCTATAGTGACTTATTTAATCGTTTGGCCACTAAAAGCAGTTTGAGGGTTTATAAATTAGCTTAATTATTGTATGGTGGTGATGGCCACTCTCGTTTTAGATGTTTGGAACGTCAAGGTGATGTATTTAATAAAAAAATTGGAATAATACAACTATAATATATGCCATTAATGTCATTATTTAAATTTTAAATAAATATCTGAACACACACCCACACACTAAATTAACCCACATTAAGGATTATACTTCGCCTGAGAAATATATCCGTAGTATGTTTACTTTTGTTTTTTAGTTCTTTATGTTAATATAGAATGGTATGCAAATCACTGCCTGTTTTGGCACGTATCCATCTATACTCGAATTAAATTGAGGATACGTGTAGTAATTCATTGTGAGCTCTATTATAAGCAAAGTAAAGTCTAAATTCAATCATTTTGATTTAAGATAGTGAGGAAGATATAGTTAATTAATTAAGCTTATTTACACTGACTTTTTATTTCGTCAGTTTTGGAGCGTAGGTTCCAAGCACGCACGCCAAATCTGTGCGTCTAAATGCTCAGTTGAAGGACGCACGTGGAGCGCGTTTACGACTCACATGTTTGAACTACAGGTCACATTCACACAGACTCTCTCATATCTTATTTAAAACTTCACATGCTAGTTCTATATCTTTAGAATTATCATGTTATTTCTTAAGATTTAAAATATGTCTTGCTCAAGAGATAATATAAAGAAGTTTATTGAATTATACAAAAGATTTCCATGCTTATGTAAAATTAAGTATGATGATGAAATTTGAAGAACTGGGTATAGTAAGTTCTGTTAATGTGATGTTTGTCAAGACACAAGCAAAGATTTTGTGCCTAAAAAATTAAAAGGATACGCGGTTCTTTTCACAAAGAACTAAAAAAAATTAAGGAATAAAAAAGTGGTTCTGCTGAAGAATAACCAAACCTTTGGTAATTTGATTTACTGTTGTTTACTAAAGACCAAGAAGAGCCAGCAGACAGTCTTAGTAATATCGATACAGAATATATTTTTCGGAACAAGATGCTGAGACTGCCACCGAGCAGGAAGTCAGTCAGTTAGGAAGCTGAAATGATATTGGTTTGGATTAATCTTAATTATGTAACAAGTCATGGATGAAGGTAATTTTTCTTTAAAGCAATATATAGAGTATCCTTTTAAGATTCATCCATGAAGAAACATGCGCTTCTCAGAAACAATATGAAAAGGATTTCACCACTAAAATATATTTTTTATACCATCTTTCTTGTTAAAAGAATAACTGCGTCAATTCTTGTTAAAAGGAACAACTTCATAATATTTGGTAGAAGACGCCATTTCTCTATACCAATAAGAATCTAGCCTTCACAAAACCTGTCACCAGGACTCTTTTATTAGTTGAATTTTGCACTGTTGATGAGGGGAGAACAATGCAAGGGGTATGTTATATAAAAACCATTGTGCGTATGTTTAAGGCATCTCCGGGATCCAAACATCTACTCCAAGATCCCGCCCATGCACAAGTCAGTCTAACACAGTATAATATAAATCACATCAATATCACAAGTGTGCGGTGATATAAAACATTTAATTGAAATATGTACAAGTAATTAACAGGTGTAATTTAAATAATTTTTATAAACCGTGTGTGGAATAACAGCCATAAACAGTTCTATTTCTTCAATTTTATTAATATACCGATTTAATTAGTGCTCGGACACGGAGCTATAGACAGCTGATTAAATGGTATCTTTTCCGTACAGTGATGATAGGTGCTCGATCACGGAGCTATAGACAGCCTATAAATCATCACAGCATTATATCAAGGAATTAATCCGTAGTGTTTCAATCGACGCCCAAAGTGGGGCGATTGATCAAATAGTAGTTACAATTGACGCCCAAAGAGAGGCGCGATAAATCCATAGAATTACAAAGCATGTGGTGAGGAAATTGAAAAACTAAGTAATTTTATTATTTTAATGTTATTTTTTCTATAAATTATACAACACCTCTTTTTTACAGTATCATCTTGCCAAAGTACACTACCATCATTATTAGAATATTTCATATAATTATTTCAGTTCTGCATGGCCTCTACATCTACATTTATTGGCCTTAGTTGTTGTAAATTCTGTAAATAATTTACTTCCCTACGCTAGCCACCCTGTATTGTATCTGTCTTAATATTATTATCCATGCCATATGTTAATGGTGTTACATAAGTTGAAGATCGTTTTGTAAACAATTTATGAAAAACACATATTGCCAACAAGCTAATTTTAACATTCTCTGGGGCGATATTTACACACGTATTTAAAATTCTAAACCTACTAGTTATAAGCCCAAAATCATTTTCAGACACATTCCTTGCACTAAATAATCTATAATTGAAAATTCTCCGTTCATAGCTTACGTCTTTTTGAGGAAAAGGTTTTAAGATGTTCATACTTATAGCAGACTACAGCAAAAACGAAATTAAGGGCATTTGTCATTTTCGTGACCGTTGGTAGATTTAGGTTACCAGACTTAAGCCGTCTGTTAAATTTGGTATATTCAATGACACCACCATCCAACAGCCTTCTATTTTTTTCTACATTAATGAAAATAAATGCATAATCTGCATTAACAAAGGCCATCAATACAATACTGTAAAAGTGTATATAATTATATTACAGTGCTCTGATGTTTGGAGGTTGAACTATGTGAATGTGTTTTTCTATCGAGAGCTCCTCCACAATGTATAAGATTACACCTTTTCTAAAATCGTTGGGTTACTTGTAAATATCAGCTGTGTTCATATGAGTGCATCTCGCATCGTTTAGTAGTAAATAATGAATAGCAAATAGTGCAAAATTCATAAGAAAAATGGATCGGTTTATAATGAAATGTAGTGATTAAAGTCCTACTTAAATCGATTTTATTTTTTTTCTTCTAAAATGACCTCTGTGTTCTTAATGATGACTCCAAAAATACTTCTGTTAAGGGTTCACTCAGAAAACAACTTTAAATAAACGGTATATTTTGAAATTAGAAATTAACCTACTATTAAAGTAATTTTGGTTTTGTAATGAATATGTTTTTGACATGAATATTAGGTTAGACCTATGCTTCTCAATAACAAAATTAAAACTAAATATACCTGCCTTGTATTTAAATCATATAAAATTGTAGTTATTGATGCTAAGACAAATAACATTTTCGGATCATAAACACGAGTATAGGTGGCTACCACAAGGCATTTAAAAAATCAGCAGACAAGCTAATTTTCTTCTGCTTGTATAGTGGCGTTTAGTTGGCTAACCTCTCCTAGCATTCTCATCCACTTATACTTCTCAAGTTCAATGATTCTCTATACTACACCCCGTACATAACGTATATTATTAAGGTAAATAAAGTTTAATCAACTTTATATATTGTGCACTATTCGTTAACTATCGATTGTAACTTGTAAGTGCTATTGTTACAAATAATATATTTTACCTTCTAGCACACAATATTGTGATATACACTATTTTCTATTTTTAATGACTTATGCAAGAATATAAACACAGGCTTACTAATATAATGTTCATATATTTATGTTATCTGCAACCGTAGAATGTATTAATCACATGCCACTACAATAAATATTGTTAAATTGACTCAAGGATTACACCTTGTTACATGGGCATTTAAAATTGATGTCTCAAACACACACCTCTGCTTTTTATGTTAAACAGTTGAATAAAATAATGAATTATATTACTTGTATAAAAGACGTAGAAGCGTAACCTTTTTTATAAGTTTAAAATGTATGTAGAAATATTTGCTTTAAATTATATTTATTTTGTAGATAAATGGACTATAATGCACTACATATTTCATATTATTTAAAAGCCTAGCAAATTTAAAAAAAAATCATTCTAATAACTACATATTTTCACTTGCCTACATTTTCTATGCGTCTTTATTAGTTAACAATAAACTTGGTAAGGAAAACCTGTTCAATGACTTTCCAAAAACGGGTCGGTGAATTCTTGAACATACATTGTTGGTGAACCACGAACCATTCGAGCTATTCACATTTAATCACACTAACTGAGAATGCGTAGTATAGAATATATAACACACACATATATATATATATATATATATATATCCAACATTGAGTGAATAGAGTGTATGAAACCTTTTAGGAAAATACTGCTTCTGTACACTCGGACAGGATTCCAATCCAGACCTCCCCGTCACCGGTAAACCAGATTATATACTTTAAGTTGGGCATTTAGTCTACTTGCACACGAATACAGGTAACAAGCAAGGGCGGGGCCGGTTGTTGGGGGGTGAGAGCAGATTCGTTTTCATAAGACTTTTTTTTTAATACAGCGTTCTACTACCCGTTTGTTTATAAGCTTATATACTAATAATAATCATAATATTTAGCACCGCGTCTTACTACCCGTTCGATTTATACGCTTTAAGTACTAATTACTCTAATGGATTAGGGATTGGGAAGGTTTAATTAGAGGAAGTGAGCCCGCATTTGCGTGGAGGGAGAGTGGAAAACCATTTAGGAAAAACCACCCTCAGTTCTCCCGACCGAGATTCGAACCTCGATCTCCCCGTCCTCAGAAGTCGAGCTCAACACGACAAGCGCGTTAGCCAACTACGCCACCGAGGCGGGTGCCGATATACTAATTACACTAATGGTTTAGGAATTAAGAGGGTTTAATGGATAGTAAGCACATCCGCATTCACGTGGAAGGCGAGTGAAAACCACCGTTAGTGCAATCGACCAAGATTGAACCATAATCTCCCCGTCCTTGGCAGTCTAGTCTAACACAAGAGTAGTGCGTTAATCCACGTGACCATCGAAGCGGGTCATAAAGTTTCTTAAGTATACATTTAATAGCTTTAATCAATAAGAAAATAAGAATTATAAGTATCAAAAATTTTAATAAAAAATATTAACAGTTTATAAAAGTAGTTTTAAATAATAATAATAATAATCAAAAAGGAATTTTAAGAAAAAAACTCTATTTTTAATACCAAATTAGTAATTTTTATACAAAAAAACAAAACAAATATCGCTGAAAATTAATAGATATATACAGTACATAGACCTTATTTGTTTATATTAACAGAAATATTATGTATTTTATCACCAAATAATAACTTTTTGTCATACTAAAATTAGTAATCTAACTACTACAAAACTTTAGCTTTAAACCATAAATTAAAATCTGGGAATATGGGCAACAGTTCTATCAGTTATCGGCTAGCAAAATATTAATTCACATGTTTAGTAATTTTTTTAAAATAGGAATAGCCTCATTTATATAGATAGCAATAATATTTCAACTTACCATTTTAAATTATTTCAAGTTTCAAGATATTTACTAATTAGCTCAATATCAAGAAAAACAGATGACTGATGAAAGCCCTTTGGCCTTGACACCAATTTTTGTTAGTTGGGAACCAGTCAGTTTTTACACTTTACACAAGACCGTAATAGTATACAGTGCTACAGAAAAGCTGCTTTCTTCTACTTTCCCCTCCTCTCTTGTCTGTCTCCCTTATCATGTGTTCAACAAACTCATTCAAGAACACAAGGTTATGGTAGTTCCGATTTATTTCGTGGTATTAATATCAGCAGTCATGTCAAACGTTTTACTTAGGGGTTGACAAGAATTAGTTTACTTGGCTGTACATTAGAGCTTAGTTGAAAGAGCTATTGGTTAGCTCATGTAGAAAACAAGGCAAGGTAAAGGCAGCCAGGGCCACCCCGCAGGGGATTGCCAGTGACTGCAAATGCAATCAGTGAGGTTAGAAAAAAAAAATCCCATAGTGAAGAAATATTTGTCTCAGCTATGGTATATTTGGATGAGTTAAAAGTGTTGATAAATATTTGTTGCTGAAGTAATACATTGCAATGAATGTGTGGCGAGTTCGAGTACGGGTGATGGCTGTGCGGCGAACAAGAAACTGTGTTTCACTACAAGTCTCAGTACAGCGCCAATGGGGTCTGCAGCCATTACTACGGTGAGTCAATCATCAAGTCACAAACCATGCGATATTGAGTGTGCTCTGACTAACAAGTGATGGCGATAGTGGTATGACAGTGTTGGCAGTAATGGGGAGTATTATATCGCAAGAAACATGAGGTTCTGATTCTAAAACTAGGTAGTGTGTTAATAGTATGCACATTTCCCATGAAAATGACATTGGGTGGTGTGTGTGATTATTACTATCTGAAGATAAAAAAAGATTGAACTAATGAAAAATTATTGTGCTCCTAGTAAGAAATGAGACTTTAAAAGTGACAATGCTTATGGTTCACGACCATCAAATTTGATTGGTTAAAAACATATCCATGGTTGTCGTACTCCAAGACAGTTAAGGTTTCAGTTTGCTGGCACTGTCTACTTTTTAAATCTGATGTTAGGGTACATTTGAAATCAGACTGGCATATATAATCAACCATGCATGCACATAGCTTTATTCGTGTCAAGAAGGACAGAACTGACCGTGTTTATTAACAGCAAAATACCGCCTATAAAAATATAATTGTTGAAAATCGGGATAAATTGAAAAAATTCTATCCACTACTTTATTTTGTGCATTATATGTAATGCCATTAAGAGAGCAATATGATAAATCTGCTATAGTATATGATTTGTTATATTTTAGAGTTTAATCTGGCTATAATAAATTAAAGGGACACTTGAAATATTCTACAAAATATGTTCTTTATATTCCACACAAATGAGCTTTCAGAATGCTGATCGTCAGCATGGCATGTAGAATTGGTGTCTGAAATTAATAATGTCCCATGTTTTTCATTACTGTTTGATGGAACTGTTCATATACAAGGTTTTGAACATTTATCAACTTGAGTTTGGTACGTGAATAGTCAAAATGAAACATATGAATGGTGAATACATAGCTAAGAAAATTATGAATGGTTTAGATATGGACAAATGTGTAAACCAGAGATAAGAGGACTGCTCAACAATGGCTAGAAATATTGAGGAGGTTTAAGCAAAATTACTATATAAGTTTCCTTTAGTATATTTTTTCCATTGTTCAAGCCACTGGCTTAATTTGGTTGTGAATGACTTAAATGATTTGTCTTCTGTCAGAAACACAGTATCCACAATAAAGGAGACAATTAATTTCATACGGGAGAGTGTCTTCAGAATTAAGAGTGTTGGCTCACTACCTGGACCATCGTCTCCTTTCAGTTTGACCTTTTACCCTGATTTGGAGAGTTCGTTGAACTACTTTCCACATATGTTTGATTTACAGTTATTATCTCCTGTTCTTCCCCCTTTCCAGACATGTTGGTTCTTGTTCCAAACATGTTGGTAATTGTATTTTTTATTTGTGCTCATTGGTTGAAAATCTCATCCCCTAAAACCTCTCCCCTACAACCCCCTCACCTACCACCCCGGACATGTTGGTTCTTGATGATTAATTTTTAATGATTGTTATTTATTATTGCTAATTAATTAATGATTAAGATTGGGGCATTGTAGTATATTTATTTGAGGGAGCATACAGTCCATGGCATTATGGTATAAGGGTGCTGGACGAATCTCATGCTATGGCTGTTTAGTGTGGAATGGGAGGCATCTTCTCTGCTCGCCCGCTTACCGAGTAGTGACCACTGCGCTTCACAGTTGCGCACTTTCCCCTCCCTATGGGTTTTTTCCGCTGATGTCGCAACCCTTATAAGTAATGGGTTTTCCCGGTGTCTCAACCCCTTATGTTGTAATGGGTTGACTCATACATGGAACCAGTTTGGCACCCCAACAAGACTAGTTTAGACAAGAATATATATTAAGGTAATTGACCCAGGCAACGGGTTTTCCCGATGACGTCATCGCTACACTGGTGCCAGGTTGGTGGGCAGACAAGAAAGTTGGGACTCGTAAGGAACAAAGAGTGAATAAAACACAGATATTACAAATATATATATTTATTATACCGTAAAGGTTTTACAATTTTACATTTTTACAAGAATAACTCATATTTTCGTTCATACATTTTTCTACAGTGTCTCTTAGATGTGTTAGTAAAATAGTTTTTAGTTCACAATCCAATATTTAATAGACCAAACAGACGACTTGACGTGTATAGTAGGTAGTACTAATAAGATCCAGGTTTTTTATGTGCGTTTCCACCGTAGGCTGCTCGAGATTGATGCAATCCACCGATTTTGTTAGCGTGTCGCATACATACACGACGAGTGTGTCGATTAAATGTTTTCAATAGCGTGTGACGGGTGTCAACCCCATGTCCCGTCGATCGACGGCAACGTTGATGAGGTCCCACACATCACAAAGACGCGCCCAGATAGGTGCTAAATAGGCGACCCGCTTGAGTCTGGCGTCTTGTTTCTCGCTGATGACATCCATACGGTCACAACACATGCGTCTCAGAGAGATTTCATGATTAGTCAGATTAATTTTCTGAGGAGGTTGCATGTTGCTGAAAAACTTTGATATGACCGAAATGTAGCTGCCCAGTGTTTGCCACTCTGTATGGTTAAACACCGCACAGTTCCCTCCACATTTTTCTAGCTCGACATATGGCGTAAAGTTGTTCTTGATGCGCATGCCTACGATGACTCGCTTGGCGTCGACTCCATCCAGCGAGAACAAAGTGTTGAAATACTGGTGATAGCGAGTGGCTTCACCGGCTTTGTTTGCGGGTGAATAGTCTTGACATTCCATGATGTTTGTCGATTATGGTTGGCACGCCACCGGGATGCCTCTTTTATAGGCGCACGCTGCTTAGACGCAGCCTATTCAAGGGTGGCAGGACCCTAGAGTCTTGAAAAATGTGTTGTAATATCTCACCAACTTAGCGTCGCCTGTATGATTGGTGGGCGAGAATAGGCTTAGGAAAGTTTTCATCGGAATGTTCTGGGCGTGATAGAGAAGGTACATTAGAAAAGAATGACCTTAAACGTCTGAGGCGATGCTTTGAAGTTGTAGCATGCTATGGTACGTTTGGGAAGAGTTTTTGCGTAAAATACCAGATGTGAATCTATCCGGGGTGAAAACCATAACTGTCAAACTATTCACCAAAGCCGTTTTGTCGATAAAGATGGTGACCCAATGAGTCCAAGGCTTGGTGTGTGGATCAGTGTTGATGACTAGAGTGGCAGGTTGAGTTATTTTGGCGGGTAGTTGATCAGCAGGGAAAAAATCTGACCGTAAAGAACGGAACCACGTGTATTTTTCAGCACACGTCTTATGGTGTGCGTGTCAATCTTCAATCATCCAATCTCGGATTCCCCAGACGATAGAGGCCAAACAGAAATTCCATACAGAACTATGTACCATGAACATGGTGTGGCCCAATGTAAGTGTTTTCAGTGATGAACAACCTCTCTCGTACAGATCTACGATGGGTTTAAGCGTGTATTTGACTAGAAACTTTTTCTTTTCTGCCTCCTTGACGTAGACAGTTTCTGCACGCGTTGTGGCATGGGAGAAGGAGGATTCAAGCAGGCTGTAAGCTCTTCACCGCTATCCCAGGGAATACCGTGCAGATTGTTGACGATATAGTCAGCTTTCTTTCTGGAATCGCTCGAAAGTTCCTCGATAGAGTACAGGGGTTTTAACACCCAATGTTGAAGTAATGTTCCGCATACAGATAAAACACTCAGTTCCTTGACGATAAACTGTTTGTCATCGTCTATGAAGCTTTGGAAATCCACAATGACGTCCATGGCTTAAATGATGTGGGTAAGGGGCGGGAAGCCGTTTATAATAACTCCCGTAATTGGTCACGACGTTTCTGTCCTTGTCAATGGTGATGATGTTGGCAAACTCCCCGTACACGATAAAGTTGACGGTTTCAGGGAGAGCTATGGTGAAGCTAACTTCGATGCTCAGAGAAACGTGCCTCGTCAAATCCCAATGCAATGTCATGTGGGTGGACAGATTAGGTGTGGGATCGAAAGCCATGAGATGATATCCCTTGGGAAAAGCTTCTCGTGTGATGTCGCTACCTTCGTTTATGAAATGGATACCCGTTTAAGAAAACATTGTGTGGTAGGACATAACATAGCTGCCGTTTGAAAAATCGGACTGTAGAGGTTTAGACAGCACTTGTTCCCAGTCCACGTACAGCGAAAAATGGTTCATGCCGCAGGTATGGAAGTTGAACGGGGTTCTTGGTGGCATCTCTGTTGATACAAATCCCATGATGCATCGTTTGGGTAACTATTCAGTTAATACATTGTCCAGTGATTTCCCTTGCATGCCCGTAGGAATAGTGAGTATTTATACTACCACGCGGCTGTTGGGATACTTTACGGGACTGACGTTTAATGCTTTGGCATGTGCCAATAGTATATAAGGTGCTACTATGACACGTCGCACAAGAAGGAAGGCTTCGGCAATGTGACCCCTAAAGTGAGGGAGTTCAGGGACTACCATAAGACTAAAACCACCTTGGCAATGGACCAACTTGACTCTTAGTTTTGTAACGTTCAAAAGGTATTTCTATTGGTTAAACACGTCACCGTGTAGATATCCCAAAAGATCCAACGTCTTACTTGTTGTTGTGAGAGTGCAACGGGCCTCAAATCCCTTGTTGCTAGAGTTAACCTCCTCAAAGTTTCTGAGGCTGTCTGTGAACCACAAACCACAAGTCAGAATATGTGTTATTTTGACTTCACTGTTGTAACTGAGCAACGTCTCAATTTACGCTCTATAGGCATACGTGTTGCTGGGCGGTGAGACTAGTTTTTGGTTTAAAAACACATCCACCTGTGTGAAAAGCGAATTCAACCAGTTTTTTTACGGGGGCGTTTTGATCCACCTTTGTGAAAGCACCACCGTCGGCTTTCATTATGGCCGTCCTGAGATAGAGCATAGTCTGTGAAAGATCAATATAGAACTCGCCTTCTCCGTTAACGGTAAATTCGAAGGGTGAATCATCGGTGAGGGAAGAGACAGGTTTGTATTGAAGCCATTGCCCACTTTCAAAACTTGTTTGTATGGGTGGGACGGAAAAGAGATCGAGTTCACTTCTGGCACACTCGCAGGACTGGGGGCGTAGAAACGACATTTTAACTGAAAATATCTACCACTTCTTTCTTGACCTTTTTACGTCGGGCATCGACAGAAAACTGACGTTGGTGCTTCTTACGACGCCCTTTATAGCCTGCGTCGGTCATCAGTGTGTTAATCCGCCTTGCTTTTTAGGCTAGTTCCAGCCTCGTCTACACAGTGCCGTAGCACCTCTTTGAAAGGACGACAATGATTGTCAACGTCGGACAGCACTTCGGTACCCGTATGAAGCGCCTTTTTTCCGATGGTTTTAGTGCCGCTTCTCAGCAACGGTACCGCGCTTTTGAAAAGGCCACTGAAAAAACTTTATATTTCATGACCTCGTTGTGAGAGAACACCGTGGTGGATCGAAGATATTCCGGTTCCAGCCTTGTTGACGTAGTATCTTTGGTAGGGAAAGTTCATGTTGAGCAGTGCCAAAAATAAAAATTCACGCACACTTTTACAAACTCGAATGTTACATGTTCACCCATGTATATTATATTGATTACTAGGCTTTCAATTTCCCTTCTAAGCACGTGCATGTAGTGCAACGGATCATAGCTAACTGTCTTATGTATGCCGTAGAGATAGTTTAGGTTGTTGATACCGACGATACGTAACAGTGGTGCTACAATGTCACCCACGGGCTGAGGATCGACGATATCCGTGTAGATGTACATTTGCGAGGGCAAGCATAGTAGAATGTTGGCAGCGTACGGGGACTTTGGGACTTTTATCATATGAGTTTGGGGATTTAAACCGAGATGAAGACTTAGTTGGCTTGATAGAGTCAGCAGCTGTATAATTGGTGATAAAGATACAACGTTCACTTATTTGGTTGGGTATGTGTACCAGAATACAACTCAGGAATCCCCTTTAAACGCCTATAGCTCGTTTAGAGCTTTGATCAATTCATGAATAGTGCTGTAGTTTCCATGAAGGATATGATCCTTAAATATTTGTTCCACGTCGTTAGCGTCCACTCAGTTGTACCATACAATATTTTGACTCTTGGGTACGGCGGTGAAAGAACACGGATATTGAAATTCAGCTAAAGTGACTTCCAACGTCCTTTGTGTGTAAAACTGTAAGGTAGTTGGTGAAAATCGCGAGGGTATTTTTCGGGAAATATCCCATAGAGATTTCGCTTGGCAAAGTGATATAAAACTGGTAATTCATGGTAGGGCGCTGACGTAACTGGAAGGAATCAAAGAATTAAACTTGGCGCAGTAACCTTTCCACTGCATGTACACTTTCTTTCTGGCGCCTTTACCCTTGGCACGTAGTATTTTATCAACTTTAAAAGTTTCGGGGAGACGTACGCGTTTCAATTCAGGTTCGTAAAACGTTTCCTCCACCTCTTCACCATCAAGATCGGCCAGCCTGTAGACGACAGGTTGTCGCAACACGACACTGGTGACTTTAAAAATCTCTTTGCTCCAATTGCTTTCGTAGCCCTTTTCAAACAGCAATTTGGATTTGCTAATACGCACCGTGTCACCGACATTTATTTTCAGTTAACTATTCGAGTTTGGACGCGTTTTCCGTACAGATTATCTCTAACTTGAAGCACATTAGTTTCTAAAACGTCGGTAGGTGCCATCTTGATAATGGAATGTTTTGCGCCATTTTAAGCGTTGAATAGATCTTTGAGAACGTCCACGTACCGATACGTATTATGATTGGTAAAGTAGCTAGCACAACATGTGCCTTTTCAGAGTTCTATTGAATCGTTCCACAATGCTTGCCTTCACGTCCGGATTATGAGTGGTGTAGTAATGCACACCTTCTTTCATAAGAAATTTCTGGCTAAGACGTGCCGTGAACTCTGTCCCTTGTGCGTCTGTAATCTTAGAGGTTTACGGCCACTTTGTATGAAAATGCCACGAAATGCGTCTCTCACGATGCTCCCCGTCTTGGATGGATTCGTCCTCACCCATGCCATCTTGCTAAACACGTCAGTGACGTTGAGCAAGGACACTATACCGTCGTTGTATTTTCTGAGACTTAGTATATCGCTGAGCTCGGCTTGCCAGAGATCATCAATGTTTGATACCACGTACCTGTTGCGTGTAAACATTTTAAATACCGGATTGTGTAGGGTATAAGCGCCCTGCGCTCGGAGCTAGTCTCGTACTTTTTCGGGATCTTTCTTGGACGCCTTTATGAGCGACGCCGCCCTTGAAAAACCTGCAGGATTGGAAGTGTCGTAGTAGATGTAAGCTAAACGGGCCATTAAGCTCGGTACAGCAGCCACCTGTTATCTTCCACCCTTTTCAGTTTCTTTTTCTTAGGGCGTTGCGATGGTGTAAGTGGATGTGGTACGGGTGTCGGATCTCTAATGGGTGCCAAACGGTACGGATTTACAATACATTCTTCCGGAATGTTTATTGTTTGCAGCACCGTGAGCAATTCTAGCCACCCCGAATGTTCACTGTGTATTCTTGCTCTGACCAGATCGTTGATTAAATCCACAATATTAGATCCATGGAGAGGCGTAACTTGAATATCCACTTCTCCGTTTGAGTCCCAAGAGATACCGCCTCGGGAAATAATATGTTATATTAAAAGTTCTGCTTTTTTACGTGCCTGTGCTGGTACAGAATTAAGTACAGCAGGGATGGAAAGTACAGACGATTCAGGGGTAGTGGTCATGGTATTTTCAGACGGCAAAGGGTGTTCACTAAATTGCAGATATTGCTCTAGCACTTGTCCATTTAGACTTGTCGTCAAATTTAGAAGCGAGGATTTTTTCCATTTCCTTGTCCAACTCAGAGACCACTAGATTTGTGGCAGATGCCACTTGTTTATGGTGTTGCTCGTAATGGTGTTATGTTTCCGTGGACACAAATATTATCTCTTTCGTGTGTTCCATTATTTACTTGTTGAATAAAGAATAGAGGACACCACTAATTAAAGGGGCTAAAAGTAAGGGCAAGAACACTCCTCCTTTCTGAACGAGTAGTCGTCTCTTCTTCTTCCAGCACGCTCCTCGTTTGATCAGCTTACGCAACACCTGCTTGTGAGAACGTAACTTTGTCTTCTGAGCATTTCTCAATGGCACCCGCCCTTTTAAAGTGTTGTAGGCACACTCGCAATCAGAGTCAAACAGTTTCTGGTCGGCCATATTTAGCAAGGCAATACGTTGCTCTGTGTTCATGTGATACATCGCACGTAGTAGAGGGGTCTGCTTGAGCACTTTGGGACTCATGGTTATGAAATGATCTGTAATCGGGAAGTGTCGGTGTTCTTATAGCTTTTGCCTGGTAGGTTCACGCAGAACCCGAAATTTCTATGGGTTCTATATCTGAACCATTCTGGTGTACCTTGTTTGAAATCTAACCATATATACCCGCGAGGAGTAGTTGTAGCATCAGTGTAAGCTTCTTGTAAACCACGGGGATTTTCAGGACAGACCTTCCATGCAAAGTGTTGAACCTGAACTTTATCCCGGGGATTTTTTAAAAAGCACGATATCATGTGCGTTTAACGAAATGTCTCTTTGGCCCTTGCCCTGATGGAATATATTTTGTGTAAGGTACATGACGCTAATATTTTGATGGTGGCATCCTTTTGTGAAAAGATCGACGACCACTTCGTTAGCTTCACGCATCAAGTCATCTAGGATAATCAGCTGAAGAGAGTCATTACAGATGTCATCCATTTCCAGCAAACTTTTACAGCATATGACGCGGGGACTTGCCTCGTCTTGTTTGCATTACGGTTACCATAAAGCATAATACCATGCGATTTTATCAAATTTAACGTCACAAATTGTGTCCAAGTGACGGATAAAGTCTGCTAAAAAATGTGACTATCCACAGCCGGAAGGGCCGCTTATGATGTCCGAAAATGGATGTTTTAACCTGTCCATAATGTTTGAGACTTAGCCTATAAGCTATATGAACTTGTATTTATAGGATAGGATAGAGGTGCGGGTGTAGACGTTAAAACACACACATAACAGTTTTTAAAATAATTATTTATAACGTTGAAAATTATACAAATAATGAAAAAATATACTGTGAATATTTACAATATATATTTATACATATTGGGTATAGTAGCTTCAATACTAAAGATGGTTCAATATAATAAGTATACACATAGAGATGGTTTCAATTTAAAAGCAAATAAATATATAAACAATCAGTTTAATATATTTTACAAGAATTAAAATATATATATACAAACAATTTATTATATTTGACTAGAATAATATATATATATACAAAAACAGTTTATTATATTTGACTAAATTTAAAGTATATAAAACAAATAATTGACTAGAAAAAAATCAGGTAGGTGGGGGATTGTACTTGTGTGACCTACCCCCAGCATTATCCCACACAAATAAGAGACAGAGGTAAGCACAAGAGAGTTATAAATTTATTTTCATAATAACATGGTACAGCTAAATGAGGGAGAGGCCTTAACCATAATCCAGATGGGCTACAAAGAGCAAGGGTCACCAACAAGGCAACATGGGCACTAAAACAATAACAAACACAAGAGGCTCCTTATAATTTAGACGTTCCAAAATGGCGCCATCAGAGAGTTTTATTAAAGATCTAACAAATTGGTTTCCTGTTACATAATAATAAATGTCTATCAACAACATGGGCAGAGAGTCAACACCTGCTCAAAGTTCAAACATTAGTTGAGTCAAGAGCTCAAGTCCCTAACCTAAATGATGAGAACGAAATTAATGTATTTCTTGACATAATAAATAGACCAAGGTTTAGCAAGAATGCCTAAATGATTTAATAACAAACAAGACGCCCTCTGTGGATATAAGTTCTGGGTGGCCCGCAGCCTCACATTTAACAAATATATAAAAATAGACACCAGCAAAGGAACAACAATAAACTAGTCTAACATTAACATCCGACAAGGCGTCCATATTACTATTAATCTCTCCACCAGCTCGCGGCCCCACATTTAACCAACCTTGGTAGGAAACAAGGCGGTTAATAAACTCTATTTGCGGAAATTAAAGATATAAACATTATTAATGCAGACCAATTATTGATTAAGAAATCATTGCCTTAAGGGCTGATCGTCGCTCGTCGCTCGTCTGATCGTCGCAATAAATATTAGTCGTAGATATACAAATTGAATTTTGAAAGATAGAAGATTTAAAGCCAAAATGAATTTAGAAAACAGCGACGAGCCTACATAATAGTAAGGCTATTTACTTTGAAAGCCCAGAGTGTAATGAGTATCCCTACTCTGGGCTCCAACCATTATTTATCCTGCGGTAATTATGTGTTCTCAGAGCGTGGAGTAAAAAGGGGGGGGGGGAGCGTTGGTTCAGAACATACTCGAAAGCCTACGAGCATCGGTCACAAGCAAAAATACAGTCCATAGATTTTTTTAGAATGAGCCTGTCAGCGCACTAAGCTCGCAGTTCGCTTGTCTCTTGATCACTCGGAAGAATGGGAGAGGGAACTCTCCCAACTAGGCCAGCGGCGAGCCTCAAACTCCGGTTCAGTCGGATGACGATTTTGTGGTCGAGTGCATCTCGAGTTTATTGTAGACGAGTCGGAACGTGTCAACTAGGGATGGCTTGGTGAGTGATACAACTTCTTCTGTGTAATGTTGTAACAAGGTTACACTGGCAGATTAAAAAATATAATAAAGTAACCCGGGTGCATAAAATAAATCAAAAAAATATGCGTGATTTCATTTTTTTTAAATTTGTAAAAAAATATTAAATCTTTGAAAAATAATATGTCAATGGAACTGACTAGAGTGAAAGAAAAAAAAGTGATTATTTCGGCCGTGGAAATTATCACCTTTTAGTCGTGGAGAGTGCGTTTACAAGGACTCTGATACCCAATCGGTAATGTATTATAATCATAGGCTATCCGACGTTTGGTGTACGCGGGCCGGTAGACTTTAGTCTGCGAAACGGTTGATGAAGTCGCAAGACCTTTACTTTCAATTTTGTGTGGTATATGCATGTATCTATCCGCAGGCGGTTCAGTGGCTATCTCTTTCAAAACCTCAAAACTAACGTTGTTCTGGTTGCCATAGTTTATGGTAATCCCGCGAACCTTGCACACCGTTTTGTTTTGACAGGATTGTCACCAACACAAACTTGTACGCGTAATTATTGGGCCCGGCAGATACAAAGGCGCTAATGTAGTTTCCCAGACCGTAATCCTGAAGTTCGTCAGTGAGGTCACCTAAAAGTTCTCCGGTTGGTGGGCTCCAATCACCGGGGCATTCTGTGAATAGAACGCTATCTGTATCATGATACAAAACGTGGTCCCCCAATTGTTCAAGAATGCTGTATAAGTGCAACCTAGCAATAGCAGTCGTGTAACATTCAACCGCCACACTCGTGTTAGGATTAGGGTACAATGCGTCACGCGCAACCTTTTAATTAAAGGAACATAACCTCATCATTAAAATCAATGACGCTGTCCACGTTGATGTACGGATCTGTCAGGTACTTGTGGATATCCTGATAGAAGTTAACAAAGGCTACGTGTGGTAAATCGGGTCTTTGCCCAAACTTTCCCAATAGGGAATTTAAAAATAGTTTAGCTAGAGTGTGGAGACCAGAGTTTTTACAAACAGAGCCTAAATCGAGTTTTACCTCTTCCTTTTTCTCATAAATTTGAATACAATCTAACTTTTCCTCTTGTGAGGTACACCACTCTGGCCATCCGCTGGCTTCTTGTTTAGTTTTCAAAAAAGTATCAAAATACCCGTGAAACAATCCGCCAGAACATGTCTGACGGTCGTAAACAGATACATTATTCTCTAACACTTCGTTTAGTGCTTAAATGGTGTAGCCTTTCTCAATGGCCTTCCGGATCTCGTCAATTACCCAGATGCCTGTCAACCAACGATCTTATTTGTCGTAGTGCTGACACGACCCCTGTTTTTTCTCCTCCCTGCATCTCCTGCACAAGATGAACATTAACATATCATGCATCCGTGTAGGCAACACGGGCATGAATAAATCTCGCGAAGGCGTCACTGTAACATAGGCTATGCATTCTAATTGATCTATAGATGGACAATTTGGTTCCAAGTGAATTTTGGGATGGCCGACGGGGTATTTTTGTACTTACAAACGTAAGAATACAATGAACACATATACAAGTGCTTAATATTCTCTTCACAAGAAAGGTCTACTTTGTAGAATCGCTTGATACAATTTGTACGCCCGCAAAAGAATGCATCCCTGGGGCTGAGGGGCTCCTTGGTATACACCTCGAGCCAGAGTACAAATTGTTTCAAGTCCTTGTCTGTACGTTTCATCGCATTAAACATACACTCCCACATTTCTACGAACGTTTAGCCAGCATTTTTAAACTTTTCAACACAAGCCATGGTCGCTTCATAGCGCGTCTCCATGGTTTTGTGGGGACCATTTTTGATATGGGTGGTTCTGTCATGATAACAGAGAGGTCACCCGTGCCAATAACAGCCCCAGAACTCAAAGACGATGGTGATATCTCCAATTTTAAGAATGCCGTCTACACGTCGCCCTAACTCATATACCTTACGGCCGTTACCCGAATGAAGGTTAGAGACAGCGCGTGTATGGGCCTCCCAGCAGATAAATTGTACAGTGACGTGCGACTGTTGGTCTGCACAACAGTAGCCATCGTTAGTTATTATACCGATAATATTCTTCTTAAGATGACTTCGGTAAAAAAACAACATGGCCACTCCAGCTATCATACATACCTCTCTGAAAGGATCCACCTTTGCTTTCTTCATGAGCATGTCTATCAAATTCAGGCAGGTCTTACAAAGGGTCTTTACATCTTTCACACAATAAAGTTCCAACTCGCGTTTAAAATCAAAGACATTATTTTCTTTGACCAACGCGTCATACCACTTCTCAAAGTTCTCCTTTCTCTCAACTGACATCACACCGATGCCGTAGTCCTCCTTTTGCAGCACGGAACCCATATACAACGTGTTTTTTTGTTTTGTTTTTAAATGGGGGAAATGTCCCTTGGCCAAAGACTCGCCCAGTCGAATGTTTTTGGCATCTTAGATAGCGACATCGGGAGAAAGTTCAGCGAGTCAATAAAATGGAGTGGGCCATAACGCATAATCATGATTTTTCCACCGTTCATTATGAGCTCGGGAGTTCATTTTTTAACCTCCATCATATATTTTAAAATGAAATTAACATCATAGGCTTTCGCATTATGGCCTAGGAGGTAGATATCCTTAAAATTGTTGCTTTAATTTGTTCTATAAATCCAAAAAATTGGGCCAATTTGGTATCAACCTCTAATATGTGAGTCCTATCACCCACACATTCAGTGTGACGATGGTCATTTGCATCTATATGAACGCAGGCCTTTCAACACGTTTGTGCGACACATAGGTTAGGTTTGTGCAAGCAGGTTCTGGCCACACCTTGAAGAAGAGTGTCTTGCTTGAGTTCAAAATCATAGAATACAAACATGAAATTGCTCTTTTCCTATGACGGCTTTTATAGGGCTTGTTTCATTTAGAAGAAATGACCAAAAGAACGACATCCATCGCATACTCTACAAAAAGTCTCATATCATCTATGTGAATAATTTGATTTTTCCAAACAGAAAAATTACCCGTATACCTCGCAAAACTTTTTGAAATCACAGACCTACCTGTGACCTCTGAAAAACCAGGACGTATATGGTTATCAAAACATGTCTGGTTTGTGAATCAACGTACACAGTCTTTACAGACCACAGATAGGGCCTCCGATACAAACCGCTTTAGTCTAGCACTTTTTGCATGTCGATTCACATATTTTGTGCTCGTTCTTATGATAAAACGGTACACGGCACTCGCGGCAAAAGTACGAGCACTTAAACGCGGCTGTCAAGGATGCTATGACGTCAAAATTGTTTTGCTTATCGTCATGAAAATACAAATCAAGGTAGCCCTTAAAGGAATGTTCGGGAGGAGTAGGCTCTTCATATAGGACCTGTCTCCCCCAAAGTTCCCCGAATACCATGATATTGTATTCTGAGGGGTAAGTTTGAAATTGTTTCAGCTCGGTTAGCCCACCACCATTCACAAGATTCATACGGGCATCTCGGCATAAATCTTCTGCTTTCTATTTTTGAATAGGACGACTCTTTTTGACTTGTTTTACGGTGTTCTCGTACATGATTCCTGGCTTTCTTTTATTATCACATATAGCCTTGGTGACAACCAATGCACCGGCAAGGCATAGTGTATCGTCACTATTTTTAATCTTAATGATTCCCTTGTTATTACGACTATATATGCTAGCTGGAAAGAGTTTATAAAAATAACATGCAATCCCACGAGGCTCCTTAAAATGGTTGAGTTTAACGTACTGTTGTGCTGTACTCATAAACAAGCTATTACTTGGCAACACCCGACTTACGTTATCAAGCACGGCTCGAGCATTTAACTGATCTGCTCGCCTAAATGAGACATATACAGGGTTCAACGTCGAGTCCGTGCTATTCAAAAGTAGGCCAACATGTTCAATGGATACTGACGCCATGGTCCTGCAGCCGATTAAGCAAATTAGTAATTTGTTCTTCAAGCTAGATTAATCCGTCATGATCGCTTGTTAGAGCACCAAGATCTACGATAATTTAACTACCAATATAATAGAAACGCCTCAATTGTTTAATTTTTCCACGACGATCTGAAGAGGGACACCATTCGACAGGGCCCCACCTACCTGGTCTACCAGGCCACTAAATCCCAATTGCGGGGCTGAAGACGGTCCCGTCCCCACCATATCAGCGTCTTGAAGGGAGACCGTGATCCCCGTCTGCCGCACCACATCTTGGGCTTGAGCACCTTCTCCCTGGCTCTAAGGTTGTGCTCCTGTGGTGTGGTGAGGGGGATTCACTGTCATTGGTGGTGGGGTGATCGTGTGGCCATTTGCTGCCTCCATTTGAACTATAACACAAAAGCACATGTCAAAGTAAGCACTTTAAATAAATTTGTTCCAAACATGCACGTATATTTTTCTCTCTTTAAAATGTATAGTACTTTTCAATTTCAATCTACTTTCGGTATTAATATAATATTTTACAATTTTTCCTAAACATAATTGGTTTAACTGACACCAACATTCACAAAATGTGTGTAGTAAAACTTACTCGAACCTTAGTAGAGCTACATATACACTCAGGGACGCTAATTTATCACAATGAGGGGTTAATCTTACATTTTCATCTATGCCGAGAACCAAACCCAGTAGCCTTTGCAACGTGTGTGTAATAAATACACTCGAACCTAAGTAAAACTACAAATACATTCCAGGGGAGTTATTTTATCACTATGAAAGGTTAAAACTACATTTTTAGCTATGCCAAGAATCGAACCAAGAACCGTTCGCTAAGTGTGTGTAATAAATACACTCGAACTTTATTAAAACAACAAAATACAGTCCAGTGCAGTTAATTTAACACTATTTAGAGTTAAACCTACATTTTCAGCCCATGTTTGGAATCGAACCAGTGTCCCTTGTCTGGGCAAAATTATAGGGTATCTCTCTCTCGCTCTCTCTATTTAATGATCGGCTAAATCAACAACATAATTTCTCCTGAATGCCTGTAAGAAACATATAATTCCGCCCCCTTTTAAAACTGTATTAATGCTTGAAACAGGCTTTCAATGCTATCTGTTGGCTCGCTAAGCAAGCACAAACACCCCCCACACACACACACACACACACGTCCTAAATGAAATAAGGTATTTCCAAGGAATTCATGTATTCACACAAATAGGAAAAAGTAGAAAGTGAACAGAATTAAGTTTACTCTTGGTGTGAATAATTTTGCTTTAATTTGTAACCGTTACTATTTTTCATTCATAAAATTTTAAAACAATATCATCCACAAACTCTGCCTGCTGCATGATAATTTATCAAACCCACCGTGTCGGGAAATGAACTCGGGACTAAAAGTTTACTATAATGACACGCTATCGAATGCTCTAAGGTTATGGCTTAATATTTGATCCACCACATTGTAAACGTGAATTTAATAGGTGGCTAAAGCGACAATTATAATTTTCTGTCTTTAACAACCTTCTCGAAACGGCCAGCTGACAAAAGGATTTGGTATGCGACCGAAATAACGGTGGTTTGGGAGAAAATAGCGCACACAAATAGTCTATTTTCAAACTAGTGGCTATAATATAGTTATATGTAGTCGGTACTTACATATCAGCCGGTCTATCGCGTCTAATTCACCCCAAATATCGGGGAGCGAATTTCCGCCGGCGTCTGCGGGGGTTTGTGGCATGTATAGGGATGCTGGTGAGATGATGATGGAGGGCGGGGTGAGGACGTCAGGGGCCGGCCTGAGGACACATGTGACGCCGGGCCGGGAACCACCCGCAGGGTCCGCCTCCACCTGGGCAGGTACTGGCACGCCCGTCTTTGCGGACGCTACATTGTACCGCAGGCCCTCATCCTGCCCATATAGATCCAGTAGACTGAAAATAGATAAATACATATTAATTACCATTTATGGGAAATAAAAAAAACACTGGCAAATCTCTAAGAGATATATCATAGGCCGCTAATTACCCACGGACCAGTAGTTTTCCCCCAAGCAAATTCTGTCTTCGTTAAAATACAACACCTGGTCCAGGCTATTGTGATCCACAGGTTGAGCCACCTCACCAAGCATCTGGGGCTCGTAATCTACCAAAGAAGAAGATAATACCGCTTTACACTATAGATGTAATAAGTAAAATATTAACTATTAAAATATACATAACGATTTTAAACATACCTTAATTTATCCAATCTTCCAGCGGGTCGAAATTCATCTTGATGCTTGTATGGTGCAATCACAAATTGAAATGACCAACTGTAATGATTTTGAGGTCTATTTATACCCGCCACAAAGGGCTTGCCACCTGTAATGGCAGAGGTTGCGTAATACACATCTGCGATTGCCCAATGCGTTTCAGATCCTTGTAAGTCCCGTTATTCGTCATTAATCTTCTAGCAGCCAATGAGGATGGACGTACTGAGTCGCCCCTCTGCAATGCCTGTTCGTGAAAATGTGGGTACACTTTGGCGCAGAATGAATAGCAAGTACGTGTACACGATGATGACATCATCTGTCATATCCCTCGGCCTTTTTTTTCTCACTTTCGCAAATGTTGTATGCATTGAGTGGTATGCCTCCCTCGGTCGATGGTCGCCCCCGCAAGAACCTTTTTAAGTACCCTTATCCACAAGAAACCTTCTAGCTACCAATGAGGATGGACGTGCCTGGTAGACGCTTTGTTCATGCAAATGTGGGTACACTTTGGCACAGAATGAATACAAAGTGCGGGTACATAAGGGTTGTGGGCACCCCATGGCGTAGAGTGAATAAGTCTGGTTTAGAAAATGGTGGTGCAAGCGGACGGACGCAAACCTACTTGATTATTACTTGTTTAATTCTAGACAATTTGAACCTATCTGGTAAATACTCTTTAAAATTGGTACCACTGCAAATAGCTATAGATGGTTTTCTGCTCCTTAATTACTAATATGATTTCTCAAGCAATTCAGCACGTATTTCAATTTTGCATGAACAGCATTATACGAGTGCAAGTTCCTTTCAAGCCCTCCAGTGTTACTTTTTCACTAACAGAGAGCATGAGACTCTCGAAATCATCATTTTGACCCTCTGGCGATGGAAAATTGTTTTTAGTAGAGAGAGAGACAGATCACTATATTCTACTATTTTTTATAAATAAAACATAGTACTTATTAATTGGTCACATATTTCAATCAGAAATATTATTATTATTATTATTATTGATTTTGTTCACCTTTTGGATATAACATTTCTATTTTATCTCCAGAATATATTTTTCACTATATTCTATTTAAATTAACTAGAACCCTAACATTCATTTAATATTATTTTTCATTACAGGTGGCCATCACCGGCAAAACGATCTATCCCAAATAATAGAAATCTTAGAGACCAATTTATGTTTTATTTATTTTAGCCCCCCCAGGTCTTCCTTCCTTCTGTCTGTTTCAAACCCGCACATGATATGTATAGTTAGATTCTAGGGTGGGTAGACTGAAGGTGGTTTTCCGCACATTTCCAATAACGCGGATAACCCACACGTTTTGCCTGAAAGGGTACGTGTCACTCATACAGTTATGGCGGGAGGATTTAAGACGCGCTGCTAAAAATGTGTCGAGGCCTGGGGTTTCCGTTCAACAATATTAGTGCGGAGGTTCGAGGTTGAATCTTGATACATCTCGTAGGGGGGATTGCTATCTTTGGCTTCCTTGTTTGGTGGCTGCTCTTGTATCAATACCAGATACCGGTACATTCTAAAACCTCGCAAAGACAAGTTAACGGGTGAACGAGTCGGTATTGGGGTCGTCAGCTCCTGTCATCCATTCCCGTGACTTGCAGTTCATGTCTTCCACAAGGGAGGGTGGGTCATTACCGCTCGGGGATTTCCATTTCCCCCATGATGCACTGCAAGGGAAGGGGGATGGGCGGGGTGAAGTGAAAGGAAAGTAATCAGCCTGTTTCAAGCGATGTAAGGAGGGCGGGGTTTGGGGTTGAGCACCAGTGATGCGCAGTGTTCACTACTCTGTAAGACGAGCAGAGAAGATGACATAATTCTACCCCAGACACTCAGACAGCCATAGCGCGAGGTTCATGCAGCACCCTCATACCAAAACGTCATGGACTGTATACTCCCTCAAATAAATAAACTACAACGCCCTAATCCTAGCCATTAATGAACTAGCAATAACTAATTAACAATCATTAATAAATAATCATCAAGAACCAACATGTCCGAGGTGATAGGCGAGGGGGTTGTAGGGAGAGGGCTTGTAAGGGAGGAGACTTTCAACCAATTAGCACAAATAAAAAATCCAAGTACCAACATGTTTGGAACAAGAAACAACATGTCTGGAAAGGGTGAGGAGCAGGAGGGGGGAATAACGGTAGATCAAACGGATGTGGAAATTAGGTCAATGAACTCTCCAAATCTGGATCAATTTTAAACTGGAACGAGACGCCGGTCCAGGTAGTTGGTTCCCAGTATCTAAGAAAAATGTGTGAAACACGATGGACTGAGAAAAATAAAAGTATTAGGAATTTTAATGATAACTTTAAAAATGTTGTGGATGGACTACAAGAAATATCAACAACAATCCATTTTAATAGCAAAGTGTGGCAGCAAGCACACGATCTTCTTTATGCTGTCACCACTACAACATTAATAGTCTCTACAAAAATTATGACAAAATATTTAGCAAAATTTGAACCATTCACTGTTATATTACAGGATGATTTGATTGATTTTCTGCAAGCATCAACACACATGCAGGATATTTTATTTGTGTTGCAGCAATACAAGAATAATGAAGAGGAGGTATTCAAACAAATATTTTAAAATAGTAAATAGCAGCACATGTGCTTAATATGGAATTAAAACCTCCAAGAAGAACTGTACTCCAAACTAACCGTACTAACCCCACTACTAACTAACCCCACAAACAGTGATATAGAATATTTCAAGCAGGCATTATTTATTCCGTACATGGATTCAATAATAACATCCCTACAGGAAATATTTTCGGATGCAAAAGAAAGTTCTTCTCCTTATTTTACTTGCACTTAAATAAAATGAAAAACCTAAACAGTGAAGACTTTGGAAAAGCTGTTGGAGATATAGTGACTATTTATGGAAGTGTACTTGACAGCTTCAAAGAAGAAGCTCATTCCTAGTATCAGATTTGGCTAGTGAAATGAACATAGAATCAGGGAATTTGAATGATCTTCTGGAAAGCAGTGACTGCAAGGACTAAATTTTATCTGTAGCAACAGCAATCAAAATCACTTTGATGCTCCCAGCAACTTCTTGTTTCGCAGAACGATCGTTTAGTACATCTCGGATACTGAAAACCTGGCTCAGGAGTTCGATGAATCACAGAAGACTTAGTAGTATGGCACTATTAAGTGTACACAAACAAAGGTTTAAACACCATGGAGTCAATAGCGATTTCAAAAACAAGTTCATAGAACTTGTAATAAATCGTTTTGCGTTGAAGACTATGAGACTGTCATTTTTATTTTCAACAAATTACATTTCAAAGAATGAATAACTTGATGTTTGAAAGTGCTAGTGAATGAATGATATTAAAACATAAACTTAGTTGAAGGTTTAGAGACAATGTTGAAAGATATTTTGTCAGATATGTTTTATGTTTGTAATGTGTACTTTGAGTACTAATCATAAGAAAAATGATACATATTTATAATTTTAGCTCATGATTGTTCCACGCAGGAGATGATCTGGGAGATTTTTTTAAATTCCCCATTGAAACATTATATTTAATTCAGAACAGCAAATGCTTACATATCTTTATTCTCAAACTGAAATATTAAAATTATAAGTAAGACTCGGAGATTCACTATTATCAATTTGGGAGCCTATATCACTGACATTCTTTTCTGCGGGCGACATTGGAGGTATTTGTTTATAGAAGTTAGCCACTCTTTACAATATTAAGATATAGGTTTCAATATATATATATATATATATATTACGATTTTCAATGCATCAGAAGGGAGAAGGGTGATTGCACCAATACCCCCCAGCCCCTAGATCTGCCACTGGTACCAAGGATATTCAAAGTTTAATCTAAAGGGAATGGATTAGAAGGCAAGCCTAGAGAAAATGCCCCTGAACCAACGTGTAAATAGGCAAGTAAAGCCACAGTAAAAAATCTCATAGAGTTTATATATATCACTATAAGCGCAAAGAAAAGATTAAAAAAAACCACCAGGAAAATTTAATTTTAAAAAACCACCAACCAGTTGGCGCGAATAGAATTCGGACCCCAACCACTTTGCTAATGTTAGTCAAGCGCTATGCGTATCTAACCCGTAATTTAAATATTAGGAGGGGATCGGACAGGCAGTTAAATCTTTACCACACAGGTCCAAAAGACTTGATAAAATCTCAGGAGTATAGTTAAATCCATATGATCTAATGCCTTAGTGGTTAGTATATTTATAAAGTTGTATACTATTTAAGAGCTGACTCATATCAAGGGATTTTTTTTTCCAGCCTATATCCGCGGTGGTTCACCAAGCTGCTTTGGCTGACACACAGATCCTTTCTGAGTGTTCGGAGGGATCCTTCCATCCAAGGACTACGCATTGTCCAAAAAATAGTAAGTTTACAACGTTGCCATCATTTAAATACATAAAATGTTTATTTCTTACCTGAAATATGTAAAACTAATAATTTTTATAGAGGACTAAATTCAACAATAAAATATGTACATTTTGTGGTCATAATTTAATGTTAGTCACACTAGACGTCTTTGTCTTGCTATGAACCGTATTCTACGTATTTACAAATAAATATGTGAACAATAGCTGACCAGAAGATCAGGCTATCCCTAGGATTCATGAACTATCTATCACCCGAAGAGGTGGGGTGGTTGGTTAGTAGTAGGTTTCCATTCGTCTTTGAAGTTCTCATTGAGTATTTCCTTCAAATGTAACCGTTTCACATAATGGCATCAAGTAGTAATCAATTCAAAGTGAATAGTTCTACTGGATAGTGAGTCATGCATCCTTAAAATAAGCTCACCGTAGTCATAAGCAGCCTTTGACACGTGTCGGAAATATGTTTATAGCCGCCGTGATTTTTTTTTTAATTTCTTTTGACTGGGCGTTTTAGTAACTTCCAAGACAATCCTCTTATTTACCCTTCTCTTTGGTGTGAGGAAGGCAGAATTTAGTGAAAATGTACTCTTATTATTGTGGCGAAATAGTGTCAAATAATAAAAAATAATATTTAGTATTCTGACCAGGATTTGAACTTTGACCCTTATTCATCAGTGCAGTATAAAATGGACTAATAATTGTATTCATCCTGAAAATCATCATTATCAACATCAACAACAGCTGTTTATAGTCTGTGGCTGGGTCAGTTTAGTAAAATCCCTCCATCATCCTCTATACTTCCACCATTCATCCTCCTTTAATTGCTTACATTGTTATCTCACTTGCTCACTTTTTGTCTCGGCTTCTTCCATCTCTTTTTAGCTTATCTTAGAGTTATTTTTCAAAAATACTTTGTTTCCATAATTTTCCTTTGCAGACTCTCCTTTTCCATCCTCATGACATGCCCATACACTCTTGGTCTTGCTTCCTCTACTATTTCATGTACTCCCTATACCCCTATTATTTCCTGGCCAAAAAAAAAAACCCCTACTATATTATGTAATGTGAGCCATAAACACGCTCATGAGATATTTTCCACCGAACGAGAATGCTCTCTATGTATTCCAAAAATGCTGTCACTATCCAAAATGGTAATCCTTTTAATTTATAGCTTTGGGCCTAATCAGCGTAAACCAATTTACTATACCTAGCACCTTAAGTGTGAACTGAAATAATACATTTCATGTGGTATCACAGTTTGACTGTTTTTTGAAAGTATCAGCGCACAAGTCGGTTTCCTTGAATTCACTCCTGAGATATTCCAACAATATTAGTGGTGCGCTAGGAGCTTACAATCGCACAAAACAATCTTTGTATACTTCCCACCCGAGGCGTGGCAGGAGGCGTCAGAATCGTTTTGTCTGGCTTACCAGTGAAGATCAATTAAGAGTTTGGAAACCCCCTTCTACACCCACCTCCCATCCACCCCCACCTGGCATTCTGAGATATTTTTCAAAAATGTTTTCTACTCTTACTCTACGCAAATGTGGATATATTTCTTTTCAAACCTGAATTCTCCTCACTTATCTATAAGTTTAATATGGGGATAAACCAAATGGGTAACGTAAAGCACAATTAGATATAAACTTAGCTACACAGACCAACATAATATTATATTATGCCGTATGACAACCACATGATTTTCCATCCAACATAACCAATCATTAAAACTAATTTTAATATAATAATATAAATGCATATTAGAAATTTAAACGATTGGGTCACATTTTAGTATTATATTAAAATACGTTTTTCCTTTGGTTTATAAAATAAAATTTAACACCCTCTTTGGAAACTCTTAATTTCTAACAGTACCTACATTACTAATTTTCTAAAAGCTAATATGTTTAATAACGACTTCTAATTGATAATGTATGTATACCAGTAGGAGCGAACTAAGAGTTCTATAAGCCCACTTCAGTGGCTGCATGGTCTGAGGTGCTACTCTCTCAGTAGACTATACTGCCGATGACGGGGAGATCAAGGTTTGAATTTCGATCAGGTATACTGAGGATAGTCTTTTAAAAATAGTTTTCCACTTTTACTCCACGCAAATGCAAGTACACTTCCTATAAGTATAACCTTCCTCATCCCTAAGACCATTAGCGTAATGAGTACATAAGCGGATAACCTGAACAGGTAATAATACGTGACGCTAAATAAAAGTATATATGTATGCAAATAAAAAATGCTTTATAAAGGGCGCTTTATAGCGAAGGGGGTTTCTTTATATGTAATTAAAAAAGAAAGGAGGGAACAAAAAGGTATCTTAGGTCTTAGTCCACCCCACCCCCACCACCCTCCCACTTGTCACTTGTCAAGATTCTGGAATTAAAAGGTTTTTTTTATAGTAAAAAAAAGTATAGCTCAGTCATTTGTTTTGTGGAGAGTACTTGTCGAGAGACTTGTAGCCAACTTATATGAGGGCGATTATCCTTAAAGTCACGCAAAAATAGAGTACCGTTATCGTTTGGATAAGTTTTCAACCTACATGCGGAAGCGTGTACATAACCTCTAACGTTGATCTCCTCTTAATCTTTATATAAGATATTACCAAACAAATGCTTCATTTCACAAAAAATCTTTGATATGACCTAATGACATATATTTTTGTACTAAAAGGAATTAGTTATTAAGGTTAAGTCATACACCATTCTTTCAAAAATTCTAATACAATTCAACCACAAAGATTTTTTGAGTTTTTCAAACTCTCTCTAAATGTTAATGAGGTGATAAATTTACTAAATTTGACCATTTCTCAAGTTTTATGTTTCGAGATTGACAGAGGACAATTATTTTAGTTAAAGCTATACACTTCTTAAAAACCTCTGGTTTGAATCCTTTTTATTGTAGGAAAAAATGTGATTCATCCACCGAGATGAGTCAATATGATAATGGTATTTAGTTACCAGTTAGAGAAACATGTATTAAGGATTTTATGTTAATGGTTTAAAGTCAACTTCCTTTCAGTTTTTTATTGTGTTCTGAGAATACTTTTTACATTGTCCATTCAAAGAGTCGGATAAAATGTATTCACATACATATATTCATATATTTAATAGCTCTCTACTTATAACCCATTTAAATCGTCAATAAATCTTTTTAAAATGTTGGTATATGTTATCTTTCACCATAATTTGACTTTTAAAAAATCTTGCTCTATGTATTAAAGGTAAGCATTTAATTTAATTTAGTTAAAAAATGACACCTGGACACGGGAATCAAACCTGAGACCTTTGGCTTAGCGTGCCAATTCTCACTACCAAGCTATCAATGATTATTCTCGTGCCCTAGGTCATTCTTCACTCATAGTTTAAGGTTGAGTTTGTGATAGACTTGAGGAATCGTCAGCTACAAATCAGTTAACAATAGTTTAGCAAGCTTTCAGGTATGTGACTTGGAATAGCTGCTATTCTGTTAAGTATTCAATTCAAGAATGTAATTATAAAGCAAAATTTCAATGAATATCAACACACAAGTTATCAATCACTGTAATCACAGCACTGTCTATATGGACAGAAACAAATTTTAATTAATTTAAATTAGTTGAAAAAGAGAGCATTGGCGTGCTAAGGCAGAGAGGTATTGGCTTATATTCCCATGTCCAGGTGTCATTTCTCAACTAATTTAAACTAATGGAAATGGGGTCGTTTCCATATGGACAGTGCCGTAATTACAATGACTTGCAGCCTCTGTGTGGATATTCAGAGTAAAAATGTACTAAATTTAACGTTCCCTCAAGTTTTTATATTCAAAGAACATTAAGCAAATTTTTTCCCTCAGCTATGTGAATGTGAATACAGATAGCACCAAGCTATATTTTTTTTAAATATGGAATTTTTTCCCATTAGTTAATACAATGTTGTATGTTGATGAATTTTTTTTCAAAAACACGTTTATTTTTGAAATAGGTCTATACACTAGTATACATTGACTTTATAATGAGGGGCGTGAAAAAAGAGTGATTTGGGGCCTCTCCCAAATGATCAGCCTCTATTTCACTCATATATATGAGGAATGTCCCCTCCCCACTCTCCACCCCCAATTTAATTCAAACTTAGGGCACCATATGAAAACTCACATGACCCCAGTTTTGTATATCTAGAATACTTGCACTAGCTCCTAGTTTAATCTGCTCTTTATTATGCCAAGGTACCCAAATAAATGTCTTTTAACTTCGTGTTACACACTCTTCAAATCTTAAACTCTGTAAATGGATAAATTTACTTAGTAGCCGTTGTGCCTGATGGGAATGTTTTTAAAACTAACATTAATTTGAATGAGGCTGCGGATAAAAGCTGGTGTTTTATTTAATGTCCAATATATTCACCAAATAAAAACAAAAATGAAATAAGCACGTGATTTTGCCTACTTATTTCAAGCAAGTTTATAACGAAACATGTAAACCACTTAATGTTTCATCTCCAATAAGATGGTAAAAAACTTTCAATATTGTCCCAATTTACAGAAGCAAAAATTAGTCTAATTCTTCCTTTTTCCTTGACTATGACGCCCGAGTTTGACGAACAAAGATCTGGTTATTATTTAGTCTAATAGAAAATAACATCAACAAAATATCCAACGGGCTACAAATTTAAAGAAGATGGAGTATTTCAATATCCACGCATATTTATTAATATTTTCGTTGTTGCAGTGAGCCATGACATGGCATTCTTAAGAAAATAATTTAACGAAAAATAGAATAATGGAAAAAGTTCCGCACATTTGCTACGCTTGGTTGAACTGGGACACGCCTCTTTTGATAATCGAAGGCACACGGCACTGAATGGCAGAAGTAAGCAGATAGTGAGATACCCACCTTGGCGGTGTAGTTAGCTAACGCACTAATCTAGTGTCGAGTTGGACTGTCAAGAACGAGGAAGTCAAGGTTTGAATTTCGCTCGGATGAACTGGGGTAGTTTTCCCGAAGTGAATTTCCACTCTCCCTCATCGAAAATGCGAGTTTACTTCCTCTATATTCAACACCTCCCAATTCCTAACCTATTAGTGCAATAAGTACCTAAGCATATTACCTGAAAGGGTAATAAGATACAGTTCTAAGTATTATTATTTTTTATAGTGAGATTAATAGAAACGAAAATAATCTACGGTTATCAAAATTAAAACTTATAGCTAATATTTTCGTATTAGATAATTGTATTGGAATAGATAGCCAATCTTATATGTGTGGCCTTTCTTTAATACTTTCTATTGTAATAGTTTTGTACAAATTGGTTCATAGGACTAGCCATGATTTTTTTTTTTACTCGCTGTTCTACTTGCGGTATTTTGTAGTTCCCACAACAGGACTTTTTTTTTAAATATATAATTTCTCAATATTTTATTTCTCTCAACATCTTGGGAAAAAAAAGCATTGGGATCGTTATAAAGATAGAATTTGATATTCTGATGTGTTTTGACATTTCATGCGCGCCTGAAACTGATCAAGCGGTGTTTTCGAATCCGTCTGTTTGTGTCTTTATACCTCAGACTAGAGCCGAAACAGTTTTAATGATCAGGCTAAAACTTTGTGTCTAGAGTTTTCGTAAGGTTGTCAAGTAGATTTTTTTTAAATTAAACCATAACATTAAGGGTAGTTTATTTAAGTGTGAAAAGAGTAAAATGCTATTTTCTAAATACAGCATTAACGATTTTTATTAAAATTCGTATCTAAGTATAGTTTAGCATTACAAACAAACTGCTGCATCGTATAACCCGATTCAGTGACCGCATAATCTAAGTCGTCGTACACACTCCAAACTGAACAGTAGTCTAGTATAACCACCTGGAAAGGGCTGTGATTGGCTAATAATTATATCTATAGCCTGTGATTAGCTGTTGGCACTGGGTCAGAGATTTCACCTCCCTCGACCCCGAACCCCTTTCCATGGTATGTATGTGTATGTGTTACAAACATGTTGATTTTTGTCGCATTAGATTTTTATGTGCGTCAAGAGATCGTATGTCAAAATAGGATTGGGACTGGCATTGGTGTTTATTTGTGGGAGTTTTTTCATTGGTAGAGGAAGCGTGAGGTCTATGGCATTAGGCCCTCCTCCCACGACTTCGCATAAAATGCTGGCATCGCTACGGAGGGCGGGAACTTTTCACACGAACCTCTCCCGACGGCCGTTAGAGGAGAGTGTCAACAATTGATTATTCTCGCAAGCCCCGTAATCTATTTTGCTGTCATAACCCTCACTCTTATCCGTTCCCTTCCCCCACTATGTGGTAATGAGTTTTCCCAGTGACATCATCACAACCCTAGCGCCAGTTTTGAGGCTCAACAAGACAAGTCAAGACAGGAATATATCACGACATTAAATGAGGTTGCAATAGGTTTCTACTGTTTTACGGAATAAAACACGATATTACAAACATATATTTATTATAAGTTAAAGGTTCCACAGACATACATTATATTAACTATACAATTTTACAGGAATGACGCGTATATATTCGTTCATACGTTTTTCTATAGTGTCGCATTTATGTGTTAGTAAAATTGTTTAGTTCATAATCCAGCATGTAAAAGTCCAAACTGACGACTTGACGTGTATACTAGGTAGCACTGATAAGATCCTGGTTTCTGACATGCGTTTACATCGTCGTCTGTTCGAGATCAATGGCATCCGCCGAATTGGAGTTTTAACACCCAATGCTGAAGTAATGGACCGAATACAAATAAAACACTCAGTTCCTTTATGCCAAACTCTTTGTTGTCATCGATGAAGCTCTGGAAATTTACAATGGTATCCATGATTTAAATGATGCGGATAAGGGGGAGGAAGTCTTTTATTTTAACTCCCATAGTCAATCACAACCTTTCTGTCCTTTTCGATGGGGATAATGTTGGCAAACTCCCCGTACACAATCGCGTTGATGGTTTTGGCGAGAACTCTGGTGAAGGTAACTTCAATGCCCAGAAAAACATGCCTCATCAAATTCTAATGCGATGTCATGTGGGTGGACAGATTAGGTGTGAGATCAAAAGCCATAAGAAGATATCCCTTAAGGAAAGCTTCTCGTGTGATGTCTCTACCTTTGTTCATGTAATGGATACCCGTTCCTGAAAACAAAGTGTGATAGGACATGACATAGCTGCCGTTTGAAAAATCGGGTTGTGATGGTTTTGACGGCACTTGTTCCCCGTTCACGTACAACTTGAAATGGTTCGTGCCGTAGGCTTGGAAGTTGAACGGGTTCTTGGTGGTGACACCGATGAACGCAGTGTTTGATACAAATCCCATGATGCATCGTTTAGGTAACTATCCAGTTAATACGTTGTCCAGTGATTTCCTTGCACACCCGTAAGGATAGTGAGTATTTTTAGCTCCACGCGGGTAATGGAATACTTTGTGGGGCTGACGTATAATACCTTGGCATGTGGAAACAGAATAGAAGGTGCTACTTTGACACATCTCACTAGAATACAGGCTTAAACCATTTGAACCTTAATGTTCGGGATTTCAAGGACGGCCATAGGAATAAACCCTTCTCTTGAATGGACCGACTTAACTCTAAGTTCGGTGCAATTCAAAAGGCGTTTCTCTTTGTTAAACACATCACCGTGTAGATGCCTCAAATGTCCACTGTCTTATTTTTTGCAGTGAGACTATGACGAGACTCAAAGTTCTTGTTGCTGGTGTTAACCTCTTCAAGTGTTCCAGGGCTGTCTGCGAACCACAGAACGCAAATCAAATAAGTTATTTTGGATTCACTGTTGTAATTGGCAGCGTCTCAATATAAAAATTATAAGCATACATGTTTCTGGGTGGTTGGACTAGTTTTTGGTTTAAAAACTCATCCACCTGTGTGAATAGCGGATGCAACCAGTTGTTGACGGGAGCTATTTGATCCACCTCAGTGAAATCACCACCTTGGGGTTTCATGATAGCCATCCTGAGATGGTATGTGAAAGATCAATATAGAACTCGCCTTGGCCTGTAATATTAAATTTGATGGGTTAATCCTCGGTGAGGGAAGATACATGGCTGCATTGGATCGATTGCCCACTTTAAAGACTGGTTTGCTTGGGTGTGATAGAAAAGAGATTGAGCTAACTATTGTCACACTTAATAGACTGAGGGTGTAGGTATGACATTTCAACTGAAAATATATATCGCTTCTTTCTTGACCTTTTTACGTTGGGCAATGACAGAAGAATGACGTCGGTGCTTCTTACGACGCTCTTAATAGTCAGGTATGGTCATCAGTGTGTCGATATTCTGCTCCGCTTTGCGTTTCAGTTTTGTTCCAGCCTTGAAAGGACGACGCTGATTGGTGACGTCAGAGAGCATGTATCAAGCACCTACTTTCCAATGGCTTTAGTACCGCTTCTCAGCAACGTTACGATGCTCTTTAAAATGCCTCTGAAAAAACTTTCTATTTCATGCCCGCGTTGATAAGGAACACCGTGGTAGATTGAATATATTCCTGTTTCAGCCTGGTTGAAGTAGTATTTTTTGTAGGAACAGTTCATATTGAGCAGCGTCGAAAATGAAGTTTCAGACATATTCTTCCAAACTCGAATGAGGTTCACTATTATCTGTTCTTATATTGATTTCCAGGCTTTCAATTTAACTTTTATGTACTGTCACGTAGTGCAACGGATCATAGATAACTATCTTATATATGCCGTAGAGATAGTTTGTGTTGTTGATACCAACGGTACGTAAAAGCCGTTCCACAGTGTCACCCATGGTCTAAGGATTGACGATATCCATGTAGATATACATTTGTGAGGGCAAGCCTAGTATAATGCTAGTGGCGTACGGTGACTTTTGAACTTTTATCAAATTTGTCTTATTATCGAAACCGTCCTTTAGACTTATTTGACTAAATAGAGTCAGCAGCTGTATATTTGGTGAAGAAGAAACAATATCCACTCTTTTGTTAGGCTATGTGTACTTGAACACAAAAAAAAAATCCCCTTTAAACGCCTCCTATCATTTAGACCTTTGACCAATACATGGGTAGTACTGTAATTTTCATGATAGGTGTGATCCTTGAATATTTGTTCTACGCTGTTTGTAGCATCCACCTTGTTGTACCATATAATATGTTGCCCCTCGGGTACGGTAGTGAAAGAACAAGGATATTGGGATTCGGCGATAGCAACTGCCCACTGTCCATCGAGTGTAAGATGGCAATGTGGTTGTGTGCTGAAACTCACGAGCGTATTTTTAGGTATTTATCCCCAGGTGATTATCATCTTATTACCATTGCCAGAGACATGTACTGTAGCGAGTTCTTTTAGTTTTATAACATTGTACAAAGTCAGCCCTAGTTGAGATTAACTATGACGGATGAATGGATGATCCCTTATCCGGGTTATGTATATTGAGTGGCACAGGAAAAAAGTCAACTCAAACTTAATTGCTTTTGTAAAAAAAATTTTTTTTTGTTATTACCATAGACGCCTTAATTATTTATTTAAGTAGCTCGTGTTTTTATATAATGTTGTGAAATAAGTTCAAATTAAAAGATTGAAATAAATTAAATCCTTTTAAAATGTCTATTTGATTTCACTATGATAAAAAACACTGTATTTTTAAATGAAATAAAGATTATTTTTATTAATTTATAAGTTGCGTTCAGTTTGAAGTGTGTGTGTGTGGGAGATATATATTTACTTCCCTCCCCCCTTTCCAGAGTAGGTAAACATTTTGCGGACACCCATTCTTACTACCCAGGCCTTCCAACAATGATATTTTAAAGTTTAGATCCTACCATAGTATACTATATTAATAACCTCTAATAATCTATTTTATTAATGCAAAAAAAAATTAATTAAACTAGCTTTTACCCTCCTTTTTGCACGCGTTTAATTGAATTCACACTTTAAGTTATGCTAGGTTACACTATGCTATGCCATGCCCCGGTAAGATGACCCACTTGATGTATAAAGCCTATAAAAGTGCCTTAATTTATAGCATTATCAATTAAAACCAAACTCTCATAAGAAATAATATATCATGTAAATCTACGTTACTAAAACGGCCAGGCGAACCCTTCTAACAAACTCCTTTGGAAAGAAAACATTTACAGTATTGCTATTATATTAGGCAATGACTTTCTGTTATTAATGAAATGCTGCCTTCCACTCCCCATGTACAATTTCAAGTTGTGAATGGACAGACCAACAGAGAGATAATATGTTGCTGCTTTTGGCTGAGTAAGAAAATTGGGAGCGTTGTGTAGGGTGGAATATTGGCGAAGAGGAAGGAGTTAGCTAGCTAGTTCAGCACAAAAAAGTTCGGTTTTCAATAGTGTGTTAAGAGTGATGATACGTCCGGAGAGGGGAAGGGGGGGGGAGGTGAGGGTTACAAGTTAAAGTGAACAAAATGTTTTACTTGAAGATTCTTACTAGTCTTTCGTTTGTTTTGAAGACTGTTTGCCTTCTCACAATAGTAAAATAAATGTTATTTTTTTACTTTCCTATTTGGAGAAAGTAGTATAATAGTGAGCATTTTAGCCTCGAGATTACGATAGATCTTGACATTTTATGTGGTCCCGAGTTAGAAAAATGAATATCACATTTATGTGAATTTTTAACTATAGGCGTTAATAAATTGAACCCAATCTTTCAAATCTGTCTTTAAGCTCACATACAAATTTATCTATACATATAAAATGCTCATCGCTCTATCTCCCCAACCTTTGTACATGGAAAATCTAAATTTAGAGGGAATACTACTTTTAGGCCCTAAGGAATAGATATGATTGTATTCTCTAAAATTCACCCTCCAATAGATGAAAAGAATCATTAAAAGATTTTAAAAATCACTTATGTATATTTTGAACCACCAGACATTGAATTTTGAAATTTAAAACAAAGGTTTCTTTTTAAAATTTGGTGAAACTTCTTTGAGGTTTTTTAAAATATAATTCCCTAAGGGGGCAGAAACGGGTGGGAAATCTCATTTCCTCTAAAATTAATGAAATTTAATATCTTGTGGTTGTTCGGGTAACAGAATAAAAATCTGACATTATTATATACATTAATCACCAAACGTATACCAAGGAATGTTGGGAGAAAAAAGGGTGGGGGTTCAAAACTTCCTATACTAAAATAAATTACTATTTATCACTGTGGTAGATAATCGAAACGTGCCAAGCAACTAAAGGGACTAATCCATAAAATTATAAGTGTCTGAACGTTTTTAACTTTTACGTTAGATACTGGGAGATAGGAGGTATATACATAGTAAAAAACCTTTAAGTTTATTAAGAAAATTTAAACACGTAAATCAGGTAGAAGGACAACACGCCAATCAGAAGGAAGAATGACAACTTTTGATAACTGATAGCTAAATATGTATTAAAATTTTAAATTGAATATTGGGAGTATAAATGGTGAAGAGGAGTGGAGGCTTGACATTTCCAAAACTAATACATTTAACTACTTTTGTATGTGGTAGAAAACTTAAATTCACTAAACAAATATAAGAACCACCTCAAATAAAAACAAATAAAAGAAAGCAATTTTAAATTTTAAAATGGAATTATGCGAAATCAAAATGGGGGAGTTATAAATATAGAATAAACTTTTGAATTGAGGTAAGGAGAAAACTCTAAATAACCAAATTAAGCCCATAATTTGAAACCTCTCAAATTGAATAGGAAAAAGGAGATTAGAGGGGTTCTAAATTTACAAAATATTTAGAAGAAACTACTTCGCAAAGTGGTAGAAGGCTTATATTTGGCAGACCTGTAAAGATAACACTCCAAATAATTATAAAAGTCTGTGAATTTTAAAATGTTTAAATGGAACTCCGGGAAATAAAGGTGGAAAGGGTTTTACAAAACTTTTAGGTATGATAGAAAATTTAAATTTGGAGGGCAGGTAGAAGTACAACTCCAGATAACCCAATGCATCTTAACATTTGATGTTCTAAGTGGGAGTTATAGAAATGAGGTAGAGATGCAGTGATGGGTCTAAAATATCCAAAACTATAAGAATAAACTATACTTTTCACAGTATTAGAGATGACATCTGACAGGTGGGTATAAGGAACATGACAAAACTTTATAAATTTCTTAATTCATAAATTTTAAAATGAAGGAGTGGAAAATGGGGAAAGAAGAATCCCTCTAAATTACCCAAGTTAATATAAAAACAATTTTAGAAAAGGTAGAAAATTGAAACTCTGCACGTATGTTAATGAACCATCCCAGATATCGTAATGACATCCGAACATTATGAAATTTCAATAAATATTTTAAAATAATAGGCACTTAGTAGGACCGTTTAAGATAACCAAATATGTCTTAAAATGTCAAATTGAGAATGTGGGAAATAAGGAGGTGGAGGTGTACTTACTTAATTGCTCTATAGCATTAAGAACTTGAAAAGCCATTGCCGCCCTTACAAAGGTATGTCACCTATCTCTCTTTTGAGCTAGTTCTATCAATTTCACTTCATTACACCATATCCCTATCTTGAACTAGTTATATCCAGTCCACCTTATTACACTCTATTTCTCTCTTGAGCTAGCTCTATCCAGTTCACCTCATTACACCCTATCTCTTTCAGGTCTATTCTAATGTTATCTTCCCACCTGAATCTAGATATTCCCATTGGGATTGCCAGTCAATACCCTAAACAAGGTTATAGAATCTCCCATTCGTGTTGCATGTCCTGTCCACCGTAATCTATGGGTCTTAATTATCTTAACAATTTCTTGTAATAAGTAGAGAGTATGTAACTCTTCATTATGTAACGTCAACTCCCCAGTAGCCTCATACCTTTTCTCATCAAATACCTTCCTAACCACCTTGTTTTAGAACACCTTAGATTTGTTTTCGCCATGCAAGGTAAGAGACCACGTTACACCCATAGCAAGTAACTGGTAAAATTGTTGATTTGTAGTTCTATATTCTGAGTTTTACATTCCTGGAAAGCCGGCAATATGCAAATAGCTTATTGACCGAGTAATATAAATTATAGCACTAAAAGAACTCGGTGTTACAATTCTCAATGACTCGTATAAAAAGAATGACTGACAAAATAAATACATTTAACTTTTATTTACGTTGAATTTAACTAGCATACGTAACTCAACAAACATAAGTATACACATAACTGTATAATAAAGAGTCTTAAGGCCTTGGGTCTTCATTTCCACAGCGAAACCCATCGCCTGCTGGTGGCATTCTTCCCCGGTCTTCCTCAGGACGAGTTCACTGCTTAAAGTCGAAATGTAAAGTTAATTGTTTGAGTACTGACAAAATCAACTATGTGTATCAGAGTTGGTATTTAGCTAAAGGGTTTTTTCCTGGAGATTACGGCATTAAGGTCCAATCAGCGTCAAAAGCGAGCACCTAGCAACAATTTCAGTGGTGGCTCCTGTATAGGCACTGTGGAACTGCAGCACCCCCTATTTCCACTTGATATTATCAATATCATTTAATATAATAAGGTATTTTTTCTTTAATTCTTTCTTTCTTTTTGTAGTACAATATATATTCCTTAAGCCTAATGTCAGTACTTCAGTATCCATTCCCGAGTTTATGAAAAAGATACAAAATCTTTATATGGAACTGTGCACTTCTCAGTGCCAATGACGTGGTGTTTGACTGTTATGCGCATGCGCACATAGGAGGGGGGTGGGGATGAAAACGGGACTGCCGGGTAGATAAAGCACTGTTGCTTTCGCAGGGCCGGCTCTGGCGTGATGGGGGAAGGAATTTTTTTACTCAGCGTGTGATGTGCTTAAAAACCTTGTACCATATTATTGAATGTCATAAAGTTTATAAAAGTGTAGAACTAGATTATTATTGTGCTTCCAGCTATTCTATTAATTTTTTTTCAGTTCTTTTATTTAACTGAAAGACTAAATGCGCTTGCAGTACTTTCAATGGAGAAATAATTTCCTCAATTATCATTCAGAGATCAAGGAGAAAATTATTGAACTTTTTGAGCAAATTAAAATAAGAAGAATAGATTTCATTTTTAAATGAATAGATCAAGCTTGAAATGTAACAATTTAAGTTAAAGTAAGTAAAAATTTGTTTGGTGTTTTTTGTTAAGATTTTATCAAGTTCCTGAATACATTTTCTTTTTATACATTTTTTTTCCCTTTTACACAATTTTAAAACAAAGGCTAAACATTTTCTGGAGCAGCACCCACACTAATTTTAGCTACGAGCCGCCACTGAACAGTTTAAATTCTGTAGTCAAGCCACGTCATATTTTGGCTGGCCACACTCCACTTGCTGTCTCTCTCGGGTAGGCACGTCGTTCTCAAAACTCACCGACCGCTTGAACCGATGGACGAATGTGTGACGCCCATCTTTCTTTCGGTGAACGTTTGTTTGTTTGTTGTTTGTGAAGTGTCGTTAATTTTTAGTGAGCCTTTCGGGATTCGCATTAATACTTTTCATTTGAAACACGAATGTGAAGAGTAGATTTGTCAGGAAAAACACAAGAGCATGGTGAATGCGGTTGTGTTAACCTCTTTTAAAAATAATTAAAAATTTTAGGAAGAGTGATGGGAAAATCAACCAAGAAGTTTAACAGTCAATAACAAAGTTTGTTTGTTTTATTTAGGACAAAATAGAAGGTAAATACATAATTAGAACAAAATATAACAATATGGGGTGAAGCGCTTATCATCTCAGATTTTAATAACTCTACTGGGATAAAGGAATTAATTTACATTACAATATCTGAAAATAGGAAAAGAAACATATAGTTATAGACTACTTGTCAGTACAACTGTGACCTACCCCCAATATTATCACACACAAATAATACACAGAGGAATGCTCAAGAGAGTTATAAATTTATTTTTAAAAAACATGGTACAACTCAATGAGGGAGAGGCACTTAAGAGTAATAGCACTAACCATAAGCCAAAGGGGTGCCACCAAGGCCTGATGGGCACTACAACAATAACAACACATCAGGTGGCTCCTTCTACTTAGACGTTCCCAAAATGGCGTCCTCAGAGAATAGCATAAGGATCAAACTAATTGGTCTCCTGTTACACAATAATAAATGTCTATCAACAACATGGGCCGAGAGCCAACCCCTGCTCAAAGTCCAGAACATTAAGTGAGTCAAGAGCTCAAGTCCCTAACCTAAACGTTGACATAGACATTAATCTAATATTTGACAGTGTATAAATTTTAAGCTTACGTAAGAATACCTTAATTATTTAATAACAAACAAGACGCCCTCTGAGATATAAGTTCTGGGTGGCCCGCGGCCCCACATTTAACAAATATATAAAAATAGACACGAGCAAAGAAAAAACAATAAACTAGTCTAACATTAACATCCAACAAGGCGTTCATACTACTATTAATCTCTCCACCGGCTCGCGGACCCACATTTAACCAACCTTGGTAGGAAACAAGGCGGTTAATAAACTCTATTTGCGGAAATTAAAGATACAAACATTATTAATGCAGACCAAGTATTCATAAAGTAAACATTGCCTTAAGGACTGACGTAACTGATCGTTACAAAAAATATTAGTCATAGATATATAAATTGAATTTTTAAAGATAGAAGATTTAAAACCGAAATGAATTTAGAAGACAGCGTTGAGCCTACATAAGTTAGGCTATTTACCTTGAAAGCCCAGAATGTAATGTGTGTCCCTACTCTGGGCTCTCACTATTATATATCCTGTGATAAACATGTGCTCTCAGCGCGTGGAGAAAAAAAAGGGGGGGTGGTGGTTTGAGAACAATCTCGAGGGCTTACGAGCATTGTTCGCACGCACAAATACAGTACATAGAAGTTTTAGAATGCGCCCGGCGGCGCACGTAGGTTGATGTTCCCTTGTCTCTTGCCCACTTGGGATAGGGG